>CM019704.1:13035643-13045828 GCA_009760885.1 Achatina immaculata | reverse complement strand
CACAAAGTGGTGCTATAAAATTTCGGGTCCAACGTAAGCGCCATCAACACATCCTTCTGACGATTAAATGATGTTCGACAACTTCCACAGACAGAGGACATATCAGGGTGTTTTTAAAAGTCTTACTACATTTTCTATGTAAAAATGAAGAAAATTACGTCATAAAAATGTGCTGCACAGTCAATCGTGAAGAAAAATGCAGTGAATGGTTGCCATCTGCTAAAGTAATTTTTTGCACTCAAAACAGAATGGTGTTATCAGCGAAAGAAAGAATGTTTTTGGTTGAACAAGTGTTTCGAAATAGCGGTCGATACAACACTGATGGTTCTTCAAAGATTTATAGCAAAATTTCCTGATAAACAACTTCCTCATCGCACTACGGTTAGAAATTTGTTGAATAAGTTTCGTGATACGGGAACTGTGGAAGATGCTCCGCGATCTGGTAGGCCTGCTGTGTCTGAAGAAAAATGTCTAGATATCCAAGACAGAGTCCTGAAAAGTCCATGCAAATCCAAAGAAAATGTCGCAAGAAGTGAACTATCACTGAGCACAGTGCACAAAATTCTTAAACATCGGTTAAATTTTCATCCATACAAGATTTCTGTTGTGTCAATCCAGAGTCAACTACTCCACGTGGTTTCAAGCATTTTTAACTGAAGAAGACGAGTCAATTCTCGATTTAACATTCTTCTCTGATGAGGCATGGTTTCATCTATCTGGACACGTTAATAGCCAAAATAATCGTATTTGGAGCAGTGTTAATCCCAATACATTTCATGAAGCGCCGCTACACGATGCGAAAATTGGGGTATGGTGTGCCGTCAGTATAAAACGTTTAATTGGACCAATTTTCTTCAAGAACACTATAAATGCCGATCGGTACAGTACTGACATTCTGGAACCTTTTTTAGAACAGCTGAATGAACGTGATATTGAAGAAGCGTGGTTCCAGCAAGATGGTGCAACTGCGCACACAGCTAGAGCACCACAGGGTGTTTTTTTTTAAAGAAATTTTCACAACTCGCATATCTCTTGGAATTTGGCCTGCTCGTTCTCCAGATCTAAATCCATTAGATTATTATCTATGGGGTTTCTTGAACGGAAATGTTTACAAAAATAATGTACAAACAATTGAGGACCTGAAAAAAAGCAATCACAATTACCATTCAGGAAATAACAACAGACACGTTGCACAAGGTATTTGGCAATGTGAAGAGACGTGTACAGTCATGTCTTGAAGCCCGTGGTAAACATTTCCAACACCTGTTATAATGAATATTTCAGTGGTACATTCCAGCTAACCCAAAACAGCGTTGTATCATTGCAGTCACTATTGTAATTAATTAAATGACTTTTTAGCATATTTTGTGATTACGTCATTTACTTAATTTTTCGATTTTGTTTTCATAGAAAGAGTAATGAGACTTTAAAAACACCGTGTGCCTGCTTTCGTCTTCCAAGGTGAAAAAAAGCCGTTTTGATTCATATTTTCACTCATTAATGCGGATGTATCACAGGATGAAAAAAAGAAAAAAAAATAGGAATACAATCCTTGGTGTCAGTTCGGTATTAATACATTCTTGGATTTTGTGTCTGTTCCTCAACTTACCGCAAAGTACAGATGAGTACGACAACGATGATAAAAGAAACATCCTAATAAATGAAAGATGCTTCTTTGTTTTTAACCTACTGAAGCTGCTTACGAAAATTTTGTTATGTTACATTGTCACTGTGAGAAAAGTAGCAAATATTACATTATAATCGATATCCCGTTTGTTTTTATCTTTTTTTCAAAACTTCTAGTCTGCCCCGATGGCTTCTTCGACTGTGAGAGAAGCAACGCCTGCATCGACGACGATCTAACGTGCAACGGCTACGACGACTGCGGAAACGATAGGGACGAAATAGAAGGTTGTGGACTCACAAAGGGTGCTATTATCGGCATCGTCTGCGGGGTGATAGCCTTCCTCATCATAGCTGCTGTCGGAATCGCGTGTTTTGTGAAGCATAGATAGCGAATTCAGAACTGTACGTTTCTGTCAGTTTCTAGACTGATTTTTACAGCAGTTGCTGTGTTTGTATATCTTTTATGAAATGTTTATATACTTGAGACTGAAGTTTTATTAATTTTTTTCAGTGCATATTTTTAAAAAATGACATTCAACCTCCAAAATCAGCAATTTATTAGTATTTTCTAGATAAGGGCATCACAAATACAATCAGTTGCAGATTTCTGAAATAGTTATATAACGGTTATTTGCTCAAAATGTGACGAAAAGTAACTCATGTTAGAAGAAAGTGTGACAAAGAGACTACTACAGAAGCAGACACTAAAATTTGGTTTTCCTGTCTTGATCGACGCGGTCGATTTCGTGCAATGATCAGTTCAATTTTTATGCCATCGGAGGAAGGATCGACATCAGTGATTGATATTCATGCAATATTCGGTCAGTTCGGGCAATGTTTCAGAATAAATCGATAATTTGAAAAATAAAAGTAAATAAATCACAAACACATTACACGCAAATCGTAAGTCAATACTTACAAACCTGGTTCAGAGGTTATATTTTTCTTTTCCATTTTTAAGAAAATTTGCCTGCCGTCTAACTCTGGTACGTGTGTAGTTATGTTTTCTTGTTTTAAAATATGCAGTTTAGTATTGCTGTAAGGTTTGGAGGGGGGAGGGGGAGTTCGAATGTGATAGTTTTAGCTAACTTTTTATGTGTATTATCTTTTCGTGTTTCGTTTAAAATTAATGTAAAGGTATAAAATTCACTCTTTTTTTATTTCTTCTTTACATCTATAGCAGACATTTTTCTCTCCTATGAAAATATGGACGGCACAATGTATTCTCATGTGAAACGCCGTAACCTTAAACTGCTGAGCTTTTGCAGTCCGAACATAGCCTCTCGCGTTTCTATCGCTAATTTATAACTCTTCGGACCTTACAGTAGTTGTTCTCGTTGCTTTATCATAGACTTCGTCGTAACAGTGATTATCTGACATCTCTGTTGGAGAAATAAAATTCCTTGCTAGCGGAGATTCTGCACTGGGGGAAATACCAGAGAGCACAGCGGTTTTAGACAAATAGAATATTGGAATAGAAATCCATCTACTTTCGTAACTAGTCTACACTTCGAAGTTAGGAAAGAGAGTTAGGAAACATTCTCAGATTTGTTTGTTTGTTTGTTTGCTTGTTTGTTTGTTTGTTTGTTTGTTTGTCTGCTTGTTTGTTCGTTCGTTTTTTTTAATCTGAAAACAAATATCAGCTGTCCTTGCAAAATCAGACTCGTTAGAAATGGGCACCTTCTGGAGCAGGAGAAGGAAAGGTGGCCGGGTGTCATAATGACTACATCACCCTCTGGTGTGCCAGCATTGAGAGGAAAATATGATAACTAAGGATATATCCCCTGGGTGCCATTATGGCATGTGAGACTACCTTTATCCTTACTCGGTAGAAGAAAGAAGTGGTAAAATAGTTCACTCACTCACTCACAAAGTAACAAAAGTGAAAGTTTCTAACATGTGAGCATGTCTCGCTTAAAACAAAAAAAAAAACGGAAAGAAAACAGCTAAAGGCGCAAAGGTAAATGGCAGTTTATGAAAATAATGGAATGTAAGTAGTAACAAAGAAATCTGCACGTTGTTTAACTCTCCACTTATAACAGCCATTATGGAAAACAACAGACTGAGGTGGCTCGGGGATTTAGAGAGAATGGAAGATGATAGACAAAGATGGCATGTACAGAAGTGATGAAAGGGGATAGACCCAGAGGCAGACCTAGACAACGATGGCGAGACAACCTACAAGAAGATATAAGCTCTCCTGGAATTGTCACTTGGCACAAAAGATCAAGAACAGAGAGGAATGGGGACGTGTCTTCTCTGCAGCAATGAGCCTCAGCTGCTCATAGAAGAAGAAGAAGAAGAGACTTTAAACTATCCCTTGACAACTACATGTTTTTCTAAAGAGATTGAAATTATGTCACTGATTTCAGTTAACAAGAGTGTTCATACTTAAATCTGTCACTGGTTTCAGTTAACAACAGTGTTGATAGCTCTGGATCTTCCCCAGATGCCTGTATAGAGCATATATATGTTCCTCAATAGATTGGGAACATGTGTTCCTCAATCCATGCTTTTCCTTTAGACACTTTTCATGGGGGGGGGGGGGGGGGGAGGCGAATATCCTGTCTGTACGAATTCTCTGTTGTCTGTTATTCGTTTTATTTTATTATTTTTGTCCACATATTCTGTACAAAGTGAGCTTGAAATGTATTACCTTGCTTCTTGAGCATTTTAGGTATTTTAGGGAAAGCACGACGTATATTTCTTTTTTCAAAATATTCCTAAAAGCAATATCTACATGTAAAAGAAAAACAATAATAAAATAAAGTACAATTTTTATATTCTCAGAAAGAAGTCTTGTTTTATGTACAGTGAGTAATTATGAAAAACAACGGTATAGCAAGCGAGCACAAAATGAATTTCGGAGATGACTGCATTATCTCTACTTCTAACCATTTGTCGCTGCATTATTATCGTACAAGAATAAGTCAGTTTAGAAAATATAACATGAAGTTGTGGAGGGGGGGGGGATGAACGGTTAAGTATTTATTCCAATCGTTAAATAGATTTTTTTTTTTTTGCATTAAAATTTCAAGTGACGCATTTTGTGGCAAGTTTTTAGTAAAGCTTAAAGGTTTGTATTACTTCCCTTGTACGCCGACATGCTTAGCATTAGTAATGTTGTGTTTCGTTATCTTGGCAAATTCCCTTCCCTGAGCTCCTTACACTTTACATTTTTTTTAGGCCTCAATTGCCAGACCTTGTTTTTCTCTAGCTTGTTATTATCTTTGGGTTTTCCGAGTAGTCACAATCGCGTTAACAGTTTTTGTGGTGCAATTAATATCGTCGTTTGAGAAACTTTGAAATATCTAGATTTACTAAGTAAAAACAGATGCTGTTTTTTTTTTTCATTTTAAAAGTAACTCTCTCTCTCTCTCTCTCTCTCTCTCTCTCTCTGAACCTTAAGTGGCCAGCGCACATGGGCTTCCGCAAGGGTTTTCCACAAATGCCTGTCCTTCGCCTTTTTTCTGCTCTTGCCCTCTATTGCTCAACATCCTCTGTGTTGTTTTTCTCATGTCTAAAAGTAATACTATTAAGTAATAAAATAAAATTATAAAACGTGAACCCATTATTCTGCACGAACTCTTAAATATGTGTTTTACCGCATACTTGTCTCTGACTGTTCTGAAAACTTTCGTGTGTAAGTGATTTGGGGGGGGAGGGGGGGGATAAAGATCTAGACTCAGCCAAAATACGATATATGTCTTGTCTTGTCTTGTCTTGTCCTTCCTCATTTTACTGTTAGGTGTAGAGGTGAAGTGAAATTGTCTCCCAATGGCTCGCCTGTTGGCTTCGTACACTGAGATGTTCAGGGACTCCATCAGTCCATCGTTTGCATGTATATATATATATATATATATATATATAATCATCATGTGCCGTGCCGACTGGCGTTGGCTATTATGCTTCTCCAGAGTATCCGATCCTTCATGCAGGCCATCAGCTCAGTTGGTGATCTCCTCTCACACCATCCCGTCAGACTGTCCAGTATCATTTCTCTTGGTCTTCCTCTTGATCTTCTTCCTTCTATTTTTCCTGTTGTTATAATATTTTCAATGCCCCCTCTTCTCATTGCATGTCCTATGAAAGTACATTGTTTCTCTCTTATCTTTTTGACAAGGTTTTTTGTCTCTCCAGCTCTTCTCATACATTCTTCATTAGTTATTTTTGCTGTCCAGGGGATTCGCAACATTCTTCTAATAAACCACATTTCTGCTGCTTCCAATGATTTTTGTGCAGACTTGCCTATTGTCCATGATTCACTTCCATATAACAAGATAGGTTCAATATAGCATTTTAGGACTCGTTTTCTAACATTCATTGATAAGGATGTGTTGGTTATTATGTTTCTCATTCTCTGAAATGCAGTCTTTGCTTGGCCTATTCTGTTCCTAATTTCTGTTCTGCATTTCCCATCTGAAGTTATTACTGCTCCAAGGTATTTGAATTTCTGCACCTGCTTTAGAATAGTTCCGTTTAATTTAATACTGCATGCTGGTGGATTCTGTTTCTTAGATATAACCATAGTCTCTGTCTTTTTGATGTTCAAAGTAAGGCCTTTCTGTTCACTTTCTTTGGCGACTTTATCCAAGAGATTTTGCAGGTCTTGTTGGTTCTCAGCTATCAGTACTGTGTCGTCAGCATACCGAAGGTTGTTAATATTGTATCCTCCAATTTTTATGCCTGGTTCTGTGATGATTGTTCTTAGAATATTCTCGCTATACAGAGAAAAAAGGTCTGGAGATAGTACACCCCTTCTTTTATAGGTTGATATTTTCCAATTCTATTTTCAACTCGAACTGCTGCTTCTTGCTGCTAGTATAGATGTTTTACAATCCTCAGGTCTTTGCCGTCTATATTGATGTCTTCAAGCATTTTAATAATTTCATTATGTTTCACCTTGTCAAATGCCTTGGTGTAATCAATGAAGCATAAGTAGAGATCTTTCTGTACTTCTAAAGCTCTTTCTGTTAGTGTTCCTAAAGCATAAATGGCATTGTGTGTTCCCTTTCCTTCAACAAATCCAAACTGTTCATCTGCTATTTCTATTTTTATCTTTTTCCTTGTTCTTCTCATAATTATCCTCAGAAGTAGCTTCTTTATGTGACATGAGAGGCTGATAGTCCGGTGGTCGTCACATTCCTTTGCACCTGGTTTCTTTGGTAGTGCTATAAACGTGGATTTAATGAGGTCAATATGTTTTTATATATATATATATATATATATATATATATATATATATATATATATATATATATATATATATAAACATTAACAGTTGATGACTTCAAGAACTGTGCTAAGACCATCTCATCATAAAAATCTTGATGAATAGCAACAGTTTACAAAGAGGTCTGTTAAATATAAATACAATGGAGCAAGAGAGACGGACTTCAACACAGCCGTTTCATGCAACATGCAATCTGAACATCAACAAAGCCTTCCCTCCCCCCCCCCTTTCTCCCCTTCATGTGATATCAGCGGATCGAACTGTTTGTTTATTGATCACATTAATATCGATTTGTTAAGTTTCTCGGTAGCATATTTATCCAACAGCAGCTTGGTCCCATTTTCCAGATAGCATGAGTATTCTGATCGATTGTTTCAATTATCTGGGAGCACAAAAGATAATTTATCTCGATATCATGAGAATACTGATTGGCTATTAAACTTATCTACGGGGTAAAATAAGACGTAATGATCCCCACCGGTTTTTGTCCTGTATGGTTGTAATGCTTTTTATATATTCTTCTTCTTTAAAACAAAAAGAGACCCGGTGAACTACATTTATATGTTAACAAAGAAATCTTATTTCAAGACTGACCAGGGCCATCCTGAGCCCTGATGTGTCCTTCTCTTGCCGCTGTGACGGTGAAACTTTTTTACGTCCAGTGTTGCCATATAGTGATAGGTGTCAGTTGTCTCTTGACGCTTTGTCAAAACGTTTACGATGGTTTTGGCAGTTGTATTTTGTGGATGTGTGTGTGCGTGTGTGTGTTAGTTTGGGGTTTTTTTTTGGTGGGGGGTGGGGGTGGGGGTAATTCGTTGATGTTAACTATTTGTCCAGTTCAATATTTTGAAAGCAAATAAAGTTTGAGTAAATATGAAGTATGCTATCGTTTTAAATGTGGATTTGTTTTTCTTGGCACTTTGAGCCACAAAGTAGGTTGTGCAATAAGATTTAAGTCCGGGAGGGGGGAGAGGTGAGTGTGCGTGTGTGTGTGCTTGAGAGAGAGAGAGAGAGAGAGAGAGAGAGAGAGAGAGAGAGAGAGAGAGAGAGAGAGAGAGAAAGAGAGCTAACTGAAAAAAGCAGACTTCTTTGGCAAGGTCGACCAGCAAAGGGGAGAGCATTCAGTCTTACTAAGCAGATTTTAGCGTCTTCAACGGCCTGTCAACACAGGTTCACTGCCTGGAGGTAGTGTAGGGACTCCCTTCCTCACTGACATCCTCCCCCATTAGACCCCATTGATAGGACGCCATGATTGTTCTATCCCTGACGCAGGTGACTCATTATCGTCAGGCGCCGTGCAGATAGGCTGCGGACAAGACTAAAGCACACGTACGAAAGATAACTGTTCAGTTATCAACTGTTGTTTATATTAACGACCAGTGAGGACGAACTTATGGCAGAGCATAGCTAGTTTAAGAAATATAAGGAAACATTCCACGAAAGCAGCTTAGAACAGATTAGAAAACAAAAATCTCGACGTAGTTGTAAGGAAAGTGCACGACCATATAACCATTTATCGAAGCATTTCATGCTGTTGCATAAATCAGAGTGGAGGGCATGGACAAGAGATAAGCTTATTATTATTTATGTAATCATTTAATTGTATCTTCGTGATTATTATGCTCATTAACAGATGCTGGATGAGTGTGACTGAGTGAAAGCTGTATGATGAAGGGCAGGATGGTCGACGGGTCTGCTTGCCCAATTCTTAACCCTTTGAAAATAAAGTTCGTTCGTTCGTTCGCTCTCTCTCTCTCTCTCTCTCTCTCTCTCTCTCTCTCTCTCACACACACACACACACACACAAACACACGCACGCATATATAGAGTTAAGGTCACGCTCTTACTTGCTTTTACCACTCTTGCCTTGCCTTGATTTCAGTTGAGCATGTATCATTTGCTATTACTGACAACACAAGCATGCTCCGAAATACGGCTTTTCAGATTTAAGGACATTTAGAAGATTAGTATCTCTGTCAGGAGTTTGTTTACCAGTGTTGTATGCTTTATAATCTCTTTGTGTTCTCTGGTTACGGTCTGCTGTTAAGACTTCTTTCGGTGCGGTACAAGCATCTCTTCGTTTTACGGGTATTTTCAAGTTACGGCATTAGTCTGCAGCCTAAGATGATGTAATGCTCAAGAATGCCTGTGTACGCAATTTTTTTTAAATAGTGCCTGCCTTTTTGCAGTTGTCACTTTGGTATTTTTTAAAATAGTGCCTGCTTGTTTGTGTAAAGTTCTCACTGCGGTATGTTTTTATAAGGCCTGTTTATGTGAAGTTTCTCATTTTGTTATTTTTTTTTAATAGTGCCTGACTGTTTTATGTGAAGTTCTCACTTTGGTATGTTTTTATAGTGCTTGTTTGTTTGTGCGAAATTCTCACTGTAGTATTTTTTAAAATAATGCCTGTTTGTGTGAAGTTCTCAGTGTGGTATGTTTTTATAGTGCCTGTTTGTTCGTGTGAAGTTCCCACTGTGTATGTTTTAATAGTGCCTGTTTGCTAGTGTGAAGTTCTCACTGTGGTATTTTTAAAGATAATGCCTGTTTGTTTATGTGAAGTTCTCACTGTGGTATTTTTTAAAAATAGTGTTTGTGTGAAATTCTCACTGTGGTATGTTTTTATGTGCCTGTCTGTTTGTGTGAAGTTCTCACTTCGGTATTTTTAAAAATAGTGCATGTCTGTTTGTGTGAAGTTCTCACTGTGGTATGTTTTCGTAGTGCCTGTTTGTGTGAAGTTCTCACTTTGGTATTTTTTTTAAATAGCGCCTGTTTTTTGTGTGAAGTTCTCACTGTGGCATTAAAAAAAAATACTTTTTGAAACTAGCACTGTTTCTATCATGTTGCCGTTTTTCTGCAGTCGTGCCTTACTTTGAAGAAATTCTTCACTGGTAATTTTTTAAAAACCGTTTTAACTTTCTGTTATCAGATATCAGTGTCTCTCGTGTTACTGATTTTCATACAGGAAAACTTCATTCTTCACACATTTTTACGCTGTATTTTCTAGTTTAGTAGTTCTCAACATTTTTTGCCCCATGCACCCTTTTCACTATATGTCTGAATTTTATTCCCTCCTTCCCTTCAAAGAGTGTGGCTCAAACAACTTAGAATCCCCTTCAGGGAAAAGGGATGTGGTGAAGGTGAAGGGGGATAAGAAATTCCCCCCTGGAGAGAAGCCTTGGTCTAATATGAAGGGATCAGATAACAATGCATCTTAACCTGTTTATTTCTCAAAGTTAAGAGTGAACCAGCGTCACTGCACACGGTCATTAACCCATAAGTGATGTGCTGCCTAGTCAGCAGCTGACCAGAGATTGCCGACTAGTGTC
>CM019704.1:13021475-13035543 GCA_009760885.1 Achatina immaculata | reverse complement strand
CTTCACTCTAGGTTCTTCAGTCTTATTATTTCACTCTAGGTTTTCAGTCTTACTATTTCACTCTAGGTTCTTCAGTCTTACTACACTCTAGGTTCTTCAGTCTTATTACTTCACTCTAGGTTCTTCAGTCTTACTACTTCACTCTAGGTTCTTCAGTCTTACTACTTCACTCTAGGTTCTTCAGTCTTACTACTTCACTCTAGGTTCTTCAGTCTTACTACTTCACTCTAGGTTCTTCAGTCTTACTACTTCACTCTAGGTTCTTCAGTCTTATTATTTCACTCTTGGTTCTTCAGTCTTATTATTTCACTCTAGGTTCTTCAGTCTTACTACTTCACTCTAGGTTCTTCAGTCTTACTATTTCACTCTAGGTTCTTCAGTCTTACTATTTCACTCTAGGTTCTTCAGTCTTACTACACTCTAGGTTCTTCAGTCTTATTATTTCACTCTAGGTTCTTCAGTATTATTTCACTCTAGGTTCTTCAGTCTTACTACTTCACTCTAGGTTTTCAGTCTTACTACTTCATTCTAGGTTCTTCAGTCTTACTATATCACTCTAGGTTTTCAGTCTATTATTCACTCTAGGTTCTTCAGTCTACTACTTCACTCTAGGTTCTTCAGTCTTACGACTTCACTCTAGTTCTTCAGTCTTATTATTTCACTCTTGGGTTTCTTCAGTCTTATTATTTCACTCTAGGTTCTTCAGTCTTACTACTTCACTCTAGGTTCTTCAGTCTTACTATTTCACTCTAGGTTCTTCAGTCTTACTATTTCACTCTAGGTTCTTCAGTCTTACTACACTCTAGGTTCTTCAGTCTTATTATTTCACTCTAGGTTCTTCAGTCTTATTATTTCACTCTAGGTTCTTCAGTCTTACTACTTCACTCTAGGTTCTTCAGTCTTACTACTCACTCTAGGTTCTTCAGTCTTACTACTTCACTCTAGGTTCTTCAGTCTTACTCACTTTAGGTTCTTCAGTCTTACTACTTCACTCTAGGTTCTTCAGTCTTATTATTTCACTCTTGGTTCTTCAGTCTTATTATTTCACTCTAGGTTCTTCAGTCTTACTACTTCACTCTAGGTTCTTCAGTCTTACTACTTCACTCTAGGTTCTTCAGTCTTACTACTTCACTCTAGGTTCTTCAGTCTTATTACTTCACTCTAGGTTCTTCAGTCTTACTACTTCACTCTAGGTTCTTCAGTCTTATTATTTCACTCTTGCTGCTTCACTCTACCTACTCCACTCTTGCTGCTCCATTCTATTACTCCACTCTTGCTGTTCCATTCTATTAATCCACTCTTGCTGCTCCATTCTATTACTCCACTCTTGCTGCTCCATTCTATTACTCCACTCTTGCTGCTCCATTCTATTACTCCACTCTTGCTGTTCCATTCTATTAATCCACTCTTGCTGCTCCATTCTATTACTCCACTCTTGCTGCTCCATTCTATTACTCCACTCTTGCTGCTCCATTCTTTTACTCCACTCTTGCTGCTCCATTCTATTACTCCACTCTTGCTGCTCCATTCTATTACTCCTCTCGTGCTGCTCCATTCTATTACTCCACTCTTGCAGCTCCATTCTATTACTCCACTCTTGCTGCTCCATTCTATTACTCCACTCTTGCTGCTCCATTCTATTACTCCACTCTTGCTGCTCCATTCTATTACTCCACTCTTGCTGCTCCATTCTATTACTCCACTCTTGCTGCTCCATTCTATTACTCCACTCTTGCTGCTCCATTCTATTACTCCTCTCTTGCTGCTCCATTCTATTACTCCACTCCTGCTGCTCCATTCTATTAATCCACTCTTGCTGTTCCATTCTATTACTCCACTCTTGCTGCTCCATTCTATTACTCCACTCTTGCAGCTCCATTCTATTACTCCTCTCGTGCTGCTCCATTCTATTAATCCACTCTTGCTGCTCCATTCTATTACTCCACTCTTGCTGCTCCATTCTATTACTCCTCTCGTGCTGCTCCATTCTATTACTCCTCTCGTGCTCCTCTAATTTGGCTTGTCTACTCAGCTCCTGGTGCTTTATCAATTACTCCAATCTTTCTACTCCACGCCTACACTATTCTGTACTCAGTTCTCTCTGCTACACGCCTACACTATTCTGTACTCAGTTCTCTCTGCTACACGCCTACACTATTCTGTACTCAGTTCTCTCTGCTACACGCCTACACTATTCTGTACTCAGTTCTCTCTGCTACACGCCTACACTATTCTGTACTCAGTTCTCTCTGCTCTACGCCTACACTATTCTGTACTCACAGTTCTCTCTGCTACACGCCTACACTATTATGTACTCACAGTTCTCTCTGCTACACGCCTACACTATTCTGTACTCACAGTTCTCTCTGCTACACGCCTACGCTATTCTGTACTCAGTTCTCTCTGCTCTACGCCTACACTATTCTGTACTCACAGTTCTCTCTGCTACACGCCTACACTATTCTGTACTCACAGTTCTCTCTGCTACATGCCTACACTATTCTGTACTCACAGTTCTCTCTGCTACACTCCTACACTATTCTGTACTCACAGTTCTCTCTGCTCCACGCCTACACTATTCTGTACTCACAGTTCTCTCTGCTACACGCCTACACTATTCTGTACTCACAGTTCTCTCTGCTCTACGCCTACACTCCACGCTTTTACATTTCAACAAGAAACAAAGCATAGAAGACAGCCAACCTGTGAAGTGTTGGATCTTGAGACTACAGGCACTAACCCTTCTTTGTCACTCTCACTCTCTCACTCTCTCTCTCTCTCCGTGTTTCTCTCTCTCCCTCCTCTCTCTCACACTCACTCCATCATGACATGCTTCTGTTAGGAGAATCTCCGCCAAGTGAGCATGGTACTCTAGCTTACGAGTGGAGACACGCCCTGGACACACCCTGCTACAGACATCATCATCAAGTGTGCTAACATCGGCACTCCTCTTCCTGCAGCACTGAAACACACCCTACAAAATGCCGTGTTTTTTTTATTTAAGTAAACTAGAGCAAACGTAGGAAGAGGGCATTAAACAGTAAATCAGCACTGAGACCAAGGCTCGATACAGTCACAATCAAACCTTGATATTAAACATTCGATACAGTCACAATCAAAACTTGATATTAAACATTTGATACAGTCACCATCAAAACTTGATATTAAACATTTGATACAGTCACAATCAAAACTTGATATTAAACATTTGATACAGTCACCATCAAAACTTGATATTAAACATTTGATACAGTCACAATCAAAACTTGATATTAAATTAAACATTTGATACAGTCACAATCAAAACTTGATATTACATTAAACATTTGATACAGTCACAATCAAAACTTGATATTACATTAAACATTTGATACAGTCGCAATCAAAACTGGATATTAAAAGCTTGATATTTGTTCTTATTTTCTGCCTGACTGAGAATCGCCCTGGCAGGGTTACAGTTTTGTATTTATTAATTATTTTTTATTATTAAAAATTATTACATTCTTTTTTTATCGTGTCTGAATCGTCTCCTTTACTTTAACTCTCAATCAGCAGTGTCCCTTACTTTAATCCTCAATCAGCAGTGTCCCTTACTTTAATCCTCAATCAGCAGTGTCCCTTACTTTAATCCTCAATCAGCAGTGTCCTTTCTTTAACCCTCAGTCAGCAGTGTCCCTTACTTTAATTCATAAATAAACATTTCCCTTACTTTAACTCATAAATAAACATCTCCCTTACTTTAACTCATAAATAAACATCTCCCTTACTTTAACTCATAAATAAACATCTCCCTTACTTTAACTCATAAATAAACATCTCCCTTAGGAAATTATTGGCACTAACACCATATCCCTATGTGCCTCTAAGGCATGATAAGATTACTTTTACCTTTTTTACCTTTTTACTTTTTCTTATAAATAAACATCTCCTTTACTTTCACTCACGGCAAACCACATACTTTAACAATCTGTCTTTTATTTCTATTTTTTTTAAATCTCTTGTTTGCTTCTCATGCTAAATGCTGTATTTCAAACTGGAAAAAGTTAAAATAAAAGGTAAAATATGTTACAAAATAAAAATAACACCATTTAAAAAAGTCTTAAACGTTCTAAATCAAATTGCGAGATAAAAAAATAAAACCTCAACCGTAAACAGTTCATAGTTCAACATTTTCTGCACTAGAACAGAATCTACGCCCTTTTGCCAGCAATATTTCTATATTATGGAAGCTGTGTTTCCTTCTTGCATGTGCAGGTCGACTTGACTTTGCAGACTAGCAAACTTCCCTTAACATGGAGTGCTCGGCCTTGAACAGATGATTAATATTTCTTTTCTCCTGCCATGATGGCACGACCTAGTCAAACAAATATCTTGAATGTTGATAAAACGTTGATGCATGCATCCCATGATGATGTGATGGATGTTGTCTTGTGCGCCATTCCCTCTTGAAAACTGGAATGGTGTATCAGGTGGATGAGCACACTTGCTTGTAAGGTGAAAATGTCAACAGTTTGTATAAAATATAGCAAAGTATAGCACACACAGAGTAGTGAGGGACACCCGGTGTGTACATACCGCAGACATATCTAAGTAGGTACTTTTTGGTCTTAGGTGCAATTTTTTTCATAGTTTAGAATTCAAATGGTGCTAGACATACACCACCACCACCACCACCACCATCGTCATCTTTCTCCACATCCACAAAGATAATATTTGCCTACTTGATCCATCATTCCTCTTAATTACTCGAACAGATTCTCAGATCTATAAATATCTGTGTTGAAGTTTACACACCGTCCAAGTACATTTTATTTATGTCCACGATCACAGTTTTCTTTTTTTTCCAGAACAATTTTATTTGAAAAAATTGCACGGGAAACAAATCTTTCAAATGTTACAGCTGTAAATGGTTATATATGGCGAGGTGCGTCTTTAATACTGGAGATATATAACTCATTTTTATCAAATCGTTGACAGCTTTTTTCTGCCTGTGATATCTGACTAACATAACACAAACTGATACTAGCATCTATTTGTTGAGCGTCGCATTTTATTTAATATTTTTTAAACGTATAGTTAATTGTTTAAATATATTGGTAAGTCAGTTTTCGTAAATCTCTTGATTTGTTTTTGCTTGCTTTGTTTATTTTGGCAAGTCAAAGCGGTCTTATAAACAGGCGTGGGCTTCCTCAATCTGATATGTCAAGTGGAAGACACTTAGCACTGTAATTAGCGTTAAGATTTGTAAGAAGTTAATATATTTGTATTAGCCACTCTTGCTGGTATCAGTCACAGCCAAGCCAAGCATAGATTTATATGTTTTCGTTTAAATGTTTTGTATCAAAACCTGATATTCCTTTCGTTTTATTTTTCAGTTTTTGATTTTCGAACTAAAGTGTAGGGTTGTTACACTCGCCATCAAAAAGAGCCCTTACACCGGCCGGCAGTTACATCCAGGGGAAATAACTACCAAATCAGAATGCAGCAGACGGAAGATCCAGACTGGGGCGGTGAGGAAGAGGAGATGACCGCTGCTGAACGGGATCTGGCAGACGACGCTCAGTGGAAGCTCATTCAGAAGAATACGTTCTCAAGATGGGCAAACGAGCACCTCAAGTCGGTCAACAACCAGTTGACGGATCTGGAATCTGATTTCTCTGACGGATTGCGACTTATCGCGCTGGTGGAGGTCTTGTCAGGCAAGAAGTTCAAGCATGTCAACCGCAAGCCAAACTTTAGGACTCAGAAGCTGGAAAATGTTACCAGGGTCCTCAAGTTTTTAGAAGAGGACGAAGGTCTTCGTATTGTCAACATTGGTGAGTTGCTTTGTTGTTGTTTTTTTTTTCAAGTAGTTTAGCTCCAACAAGATATTCGCCTGCTCATTGTATAGTACCTTTATATGTCAGCGCTCTTCAAACAAGAGAAGGAAAAAAAAAAAACTCAAATTTTACATTTGAAACATGTGCGAAGATGGCGCGGTGATTAGTTCCAGCGATTTTAGTTGATCAAGGCCATGAAATGATAGCAGCCAGACAAACCGAGGAGAGATAGGGGCCTTCTGTGGATGGTGGAGGATATTGAAATGTGCTTGGTAAGTTTGATCAGGGAAGCAAAGAAAACAACTTTTGCCCTTTTCCCATCCAAGATATTCAACAGTGCATCATGTGCACAGATTTTCAAGTTACCACTTACAGACAAAATACAAGCAGCAAAACTTATCTGGGCACATACAACCGTTGACAAATAAGAGCTCGAGATTTGATGTTAATTTTTAAACTTAGCCAGAGGGATCATGTAAGAACATAAACTGAAAAAAAGCACCCATATTTCTTGTTTTATATCTGTGCTGACATTTTTTAAAAAGAAAAGTCATCAGGTTGAAGTACATAAATTTCCTACAGACTAAACCATTAAAAGCAAGTGAGCTTAATAAAGAGAGAGAATACAATTACAAGTTTTATTGAATCATAATGCTAGAGGAAAAAAAACATACTTCTCCCACAGTCATCAGCTTATCAAGTTTGTGTCAGAATAATGAAGAGATGCCAGAAACATTAACTATAAACAACTTTGTGTCAGAATAATGAAGATGCCAAAAACATTATCTATCCACAAGTGTGTGTCAGAATAATAAATAGATGCCAGAAATATTATCTATCCACAAGTTTGTGTCAGAATAATGAAGAGATGTCAGAAACATTATGTATTCACAGGTTTGTGTCAGAACAATGAAGAGATACAAGAAACATTGTATGTCCACAAGTGTGTGTCAGAATAATGAAGAGATGCAAGAAACATTATCTGTCCACAAGTTTTTGTCAGAATAATGAAGAGATGCAAGAAACATTATCTATGCACAAGTTTGTGTCCGAATAATGAAGAGATGCAAGAAACATTGTATGTCCACAAGTTTGTGTCAGAATAATGAAGAGATGCAAGAAACATTATCTATCCACAAGTGTGTGTCAGAATAATGAAGAGATGAAAGAAACATTATCTATGCACAAGTTTGTGTCAGAATAATGAAGAGATGCAAGAAACATTGTATGTCCACAAGTGTGTGTCAGAATAATGAAGAGATGCAAGAAACATTATCTATCCACAAGTGTGTGTCAGAATAATGAAGAGATGAAAGAAACATTATCTGTCCACAAGTGTGTGTCAGAATAATGAAGAGATGAAAGAAACATTATCTATCCACAAGTTTGTGTCAGAATAATGAAGAGATGCAAGAAACATTATCTATCCACAAGTTTGTGTCAGAATAATGAAGAGATGCAAGAAACATTATCTATCCACAAGTTTGTGTCAGAATAATGAAGAGATGCAAGAAACATTATCTATCTACTAGTTTTCTTCTCTTGTGCCATGGGGGAGTGTATTACCTGGTGGAGTCATGCTTTGTTACACATGTTTCAGTGGAGGTTTTTGTTTTCTGTATGAGCAGGATCTTAAAACTAAGACAAGTTGACATTTGCCATGTGTTTTCTGTTGGAGATATTTTCCTGTGCTTAATGTACATGTGACTGATCAGAATAACCTATTATATCACTGAGATTTGTGTATCCTAAATGTATTCCATTTAGCAGTATCAGTTTTGTATGTTTGGAGTAGATCCAGATAGAAAATCCCTAGAGCTAGAGAGGAGCTTACTATCTTATAGTGAGATTATATCCTATTCATATTCTGACATCCCCTGCAACTCTGCTGGGTTTTCTGATGAGTTTAATGTTAAATGTGATGAAACTGACAGAGGTAGTCAGAGATTTATAGTTGAATTGTTTAGATTTTCTGAAGTATGAAGCACATGAGCAGTGCTGACACATTGGTTTGTGTGACATGGGCAAGACTCTTTCTTCAACACAAATGCTTTTCATGCATGGAGTGCACAGTGTTAGTAGAAATCAAGCCATGCTTGAAGCTGCTTAGTTCAGTCATTCTAGCATAACTCCACATCCTTCTATCTGTGATGTTACAAAGATATTTGGCCTTATAGAATCTTTATACCCTGGAAAGTTTTTACTTTAGGCATTGCATTTTATTTGGGTTCTGTAAGAGAAGTGACTTCTGTGTTTAGTTTTGTTGTTTAATTGTATATATTGCTGTGATTAAACAAATGCCAGTCCTGTCTCCATTCTTACAGCCTTCTTTGTGATGAAATTTTGGTTGTGTTTTCTTCTTGTCATCTTTTGCAACATTTTGTCAGACTTGACTCTATACCTTCATTCATGTGTTAGAAAATGCAGCCGAAGTATTCTGTGATGATTACATTTCTTTCTGTTAGAGCTAAATGTATAAGTTTTGAGTTGTCACTTAGATAGTACAGGCTTGCTCCAGTGAATTGTTGCTAGCGATGTATGTCAGATGTACCTGAATGTCTTCACATGAGAGAAGGACAGTGGAAACTAGGATAACAAGACTGTGTATATACTTGATGTATGAGTTTAAAGATTTGTATTTTGAATAAAGATCAGATTATTTGACAATAAGATAGTATTTTTTTGACACAGGTGTAGATTTTCCTGTTTGTTGTGCTATGAGATATATGTTGGTCCTGCTATGAGATTTTATCTGCTCCCTTCTCACAACCACTTGAAGGTTTGAATGCTTTTCTTAGTTTCCTTCATTGCACATTATTATATGTGATGTGAGATAACATTATGTGTGAGCTCAAATATGAAGAATAAATTCTGATGGTTACAGGAACATAGTCATGATACTAGTCCAAATACTGGTTAGTCTGTGGCTCTTTCATATCGTAATAACCACTTATTGTTTGATCATCCATGTAACATATGGAAAGTCTGGATATATACATTGAGTAGAGAGAAGCAGATCAGCTAGATGGCATCCACGTATTCAAATGTTATGATGTAGTATTACAGCCTATGTAAGGAAAACACATATAATCATCTGGAAACTAAAAAAACAGAGTAATATCAGACAACATCTCTTATGAGGTCTAATCATTTAACCATAGTCAGCAAGAAAGTCTTATAAGTGTTATCATATCATACTGTACCAGACCTGTTTAGTAGTGATGGCTGTTGCTGGCTCCCGTACAGTACTATACTATGAGTTTGCTCAAGGTTTGTACAAGGCATTGCTTTTGCTGCTGTTTGTGTGTTAGCTGGAGACATGTATAGTTCTCACATATTTGTGTGTTAGCTAGACATAATAGTTCTCACATGTTTGTGTGAGCCAGAGAGAGAGACATGTATAGTTCTCACATGTTTGTGTTAGCTAAAGAGAGACATGTATAGTTCTCACATTTTTGTGTGTTAGCTAGAGACAAAGAATATTACGATGCCATAACAATTGGAGGTTATGAAATACCAGAGATTAGATATGCTGATGACACAGTGTTACTGCCCACAACACAAAAAGGAATGGAAAAAACTAATTATGTCAGTCTGTAAGAGTAGTGAAGAGCAAAACCTCTATCTTAATGTGAAGAAAACTAAATTGATGACAACTGACAAAACAAATAAGGCAACTGATATATGTTCAATGAGAAAAAACTGGAAGAAGTGGAGAGTTTTGAATATCTTGGATCACTGCTAACTAATAATGGAGATACAATGAGGGAAATTAAAAGGAGGACATCTATCGCTCTTCAGAAAGTAAAACAACTAAAGAATCTGTGGAGAGGAACAGACAGAACTACAAAAATAAAATTTTTAAGGGCTTGCATCTTTCCCATCACAATATATGCCTGTGAGACCTGGACACTTAACACAGCAGCTGATAAACATATAAATGCCTTTGAATGTAAATGCTACAGAAGAGTTCTTCAAATATCATGGACACAAAAAAGAACAAATATATCCATACTACAAGAACTTAATATTGAAGAAGACTGGCTAGTAAAGAGGATTAAAGAGAGAAAACTTAAATATTTTGGACACATTAAACGTCATGATAATCTAGAGAAGACCGTCTTGGAAGGATACATAATTGGAAAAAGAAAGAGAGGAAGACCAGGGCGAAGATGGCTGCAAGATATCGTTGATAATCTGCAAATGGATGCATCAGCAGCAGGGCATCTTGTTCACAACCGAGAGCCCTACAAGGAGGCTGTTAGGGAGGCAAAGTTCCACAAGGGACATGCAAATGAATGAATGAGCTAGAGACATGTATAGTTCTCACATGTTTGTGTGTTAGCTAGAGACATATAGTTCTTACATGTTTGTGGGTTAGCTAGAGACATGTATAGTTCTCACATGTTTATGTGTTAGCTAGAGACGTGTATAGTTCTCACATTTTTGTGTGTTAGCTAGAGACATGTATAGTTCTCACATTTTTGTGTGTTAGCTAGAGACATGTATGGTTCTCACATGTTTGTGTGTTAACTAGAGACATGTATAGTTCTCACATTTTTGTGTGTTAGCTAGAGACATGTATGTTACATTCTTCCTGTGCTGTTAAACGTCACATAGGGCCTGCATGGTAGTTCGCCAAGATTTCCTGTGTCGGCGAGTTTTTCAATCTCATCAAGGGATGATACGCCAGTTGAACTGGCCTCTCTTAACAATGTCAGAAACATGTATAGTTCTCACATTTTTGTGTGTTAGAAACATGTATGGTTCTCGCATTTTTGTGTGTTAGAGACATGTATAGTTCTCGCATTTTTGTGTACTAGATAGAGACACGTATAGTTCTCACATTTTTGTGTGTTAGAGACATGTATAGTTCTCTCATTTTTGTGTACTAGATAGAGACACGTATAGTTCTCACATTTTGTGTACTAGCTAGAGACACGTATAGTTCTCATATTTTGTGTGCTAGCTAGAGACAGGTATAGTTCTTACAGAACACGATATTTGTTAGTGAACTTTTGATCTTCTAGGACTAGTGATCTGAATGAAGAATCCCTTGCAATCTTATTTATTAAGTAGCTACTGTTATATATATGGAGGAGAAAGATCAGAATTAACACCAGATGCTGAAAACTTTGATGGACCACCAGTACTTAAAGATGGAATCATAGATGCCATCAAACACATGACTGGGCCTGATAATATAACAATAGAAGAAATAGAGGCGCTAGAGGAGGTAGGAATAAAAATAATAATCAAGTTACTGAATGACATTTACAACAGTGGTTGCATGCCCAGTGACCTGCTTAAATCCACGTTTATAGCACTACCAAAGAAACAAGATGCAAAAGAATGTGATGACTATCGGACTATCAGCCTCTCATGTCACATAACGAAGCTACTTCTGAGAATCATTATGAGAAGAACAAGGGAAAAGATAAAAATGGAAATAGGAGATGAACAGTTTGGATTTGTTGAAGGAAAGGGAACACACAATGCCATTTATGCTTTACGAACACTAACAGAAAGAGCTTTAGAAGTACAGAAAGATCTCTACTTATACTTCATTGATTACACCAAGGCATTTGACAAGGTGAAACATAATGAAATTATTAAAATGCTTGAAGACATCAGTATAGACAGCAAAGACCTGAGGATTGTAAAACATCTATACTGGCAGCAAGAAGCAGCAGTTCGAGTTGAAAACAGAACTGGAAAATATCAACCTGTAAAACAAGGGGTACGACAAGGATGTGTACTATCTCCAGACATTTTTTCTCTGTACAGTGAGAATATTCTAAGAACAATCACCACAGAACCAGGCATAAAAATTGGAGGATACAATATTTACAACCTTCGGTATGCTGACGACGCAGTACTGATAGCTGAGAACCAACAAGACCTCCAACATCTTTTGGATAAAGTGGCCAAAGAAAGTGAACAGAAAGGCCTTACTTTGAACATCAAAAAGACAGAGACTATGGTTATATCAGAATCCACCAGCATGCAGTATAAAATTAAGCGGGCCCAACTTCTTCTAGAGTTGAGGAAGGAAAGGCGGCCAGGCCTGATACTGACCATATCACCCTCTAGTGTGCTGACAGGTCAAGGAAAATATGGGCACTAACACCATATCCCTATGTGCCTCTAAGGCATGACAGGATTACCTTTACCTTTTTTTTTACCTTATTCTAAACCAGTGCAGAAATTCAAATACCTTGGAACAGTAATAACTTCAGATGGGAAGTGCAGAACAGAAATTAGGAACAGAATAGGCCAAGCAAAGACTGCATTTCAAAGAATGAGAAACATATTAGCCAACACATCCTTTTCAATGAATGTTAGAAAACGAGTCCTAAAATGCTATATTGAACCTATCTTGTTATATGGAAGTGAATCATGGACAATAGGCAAGTCTGCACAAAAATCATTGGAAGCAGCAGAAATGTGTTTATTAGAAGAATGTTGCGAAACCCCTGGGCAGCAAAAATAACTAATGAAGAATGTATGAGAAGAGCTGGAGCGACAAAAAAATCTTGTCAAAAAAAAAAAATAATAAGAGAGAGACAATGTACTTTCATATGACATGCAGTGAGAGGGGGGGGGGGTATTGAAAATATTATAACAACAGGAAAATAGAAGGAAGAAGATCAAAGGAAGACCAAGAGAAATGATACTGGACAGTCTGACAGGATAGTATGAGAAGAGATCACCAACTGAGCTGATGGCCTGCATGAAGGATCTTGTACTCTGGAGAAGCATAATAGCCAACACCAGTCGTCACGGCACCTGATGATGACGATGATGATTGTAACTTGAAATAATATACGAACTTTGGCTGTACAGATTTTTTTTGTTGATGACTTTCTTGTCTGATCTTACTATCTGTTATACTCTCTTCTTCTTCGTTCGCTTCTACCACCAAGACCGCCCTGTAATCCTACTGAATTTACGCCTGTGGTCCTCGTTAAGTCCCGTGGTCTCCTGTATGGTCCCCGAAAGGACCACATGAGATCCCCGAGAGGACACAGAGGTTCAGAGTATCACAGGGCTTGAGCCTGTATTCTTGGTGGGTCTCAGAAGCGGGATTGCGTGACACCGTGGTTTTCGTTGCACCAGTTTAGTCTAGAGTTGGACTTTCTCAGCGGAAGACCTCGACGTGTTTTGGATATCAGTATATCCCCGCTGGGTGAGAGGTGGTAGCCCATCCAGTCCAGCGTTGGACTTTCTCACCGGAAAGCCTCAGCATGATTAGGATACGCATACATCCCCGTCGGGTGAGAGGTGGTTCCCTATCTAGACTGCTCTGGTCCAGTGTCTCTGACTTCAGCATTTTGTGGTCGTGGCTTCTACCCTTCCTAGTTGTGACCAGGATGGAGCTTTGTCCTTGAGGATGAATCCTCGCCACTAGTGACTTCCACCCCTGGGTTGAGCTGGTTTAGGCATATTATCCCAGTATGGGTGTGTTTGGGACGTGGCCAACCTCTAGAGCAGAGTACCGTAACATGTGTAGCCTTCAAGTTTCACCCCTTGTGTGGGCCGGCTTTGGCATATTTCACCAGTATGGATGTATATCGGGCGTGACTGACCTCTAGAGCGGAGGTTGCGTGACATGCCTAGCCATCAAGTTTCACCCCTGGTGTACGCCGGTTTAGGCATATTTCACCAGTATAGGTGTATTTCTCTAGAGCAGAGACGCCGTGATATGTGTAGCTCTCGCAGCGATACTACTGGACATACCGATTAAACTTCACTTTATCCTTTCCTTCACCTTTTCACATCGGCGCCGCTCAGCAACCCTTACTTCTTTTCCGCAGTTTCTTCCTTGACCGGGAGGAGCTTCACCCCACGCGCGGCGTCCGACTATCTGTTATAAAAGTGTGTCACACCTCTTCATCCATCTTTGCTCCACACAGCCACGCAACACAATAAGTCTCCGCGTGTCATGGTCTTACGCCAGATCTTTCCAGTCACTGTAACTGGCAGAAAAGTGGATGCGAGTCAGATAACCTTACCGTAATCAAATAGTATTGTGCTCTAGTCCGGTAACAACATAATCGTTGTGTAGCCAGTTTTCACAAACACCGACTGATTTTATCATGTTCATTCAAACCTTTTTTTTTTCAATTGTCATCAGATTATTTTCTTTTCTGCCGTTGTTCACACCTGTCTGGAACTAGAGCGCTTTGCTTCATGCAGAGATTTAAGTAAGTGCTTAGTTCTGGTTTCTTGTAATCCGGAGCTGGGAG
>CM019704.1:12941802-13021375 GCA_009760885.1 Achatina immaculata | reverse complement strand
AATGGAAAAACTAATTATGCCAGTCCGTAAGAACAGCGAAGAGCAAAACTTCTATCTTAATGTGAAGAAAACTAAATTGATGACAACTGACAAAAGAAACAAAGCAGTTGAAATATGTATCAATGAGGAAAATCTGGAAGAAGTGGAGAGTTTTGAATATCTTGGGTCACTAATAACTAATAATGGAGATACAATGAGGGAAATTAAAAAAGAAGACATCTATCATTCTTCAGAAAATAAAACAACCAAAGAATCTGTGGAGAGGAAAAGACAAAACCACAAAAATAAGATGTTTAAGGGCATGCATCTTTCCCATCGCAACATATGCCTGTGAGACCTGGACACTTAACAAAACAGCTGAGAAACATATAAATGCCTTTGAATGTAAATGCCACAGAAGAGGTCTTCAAATATCATGGACACAAAAAAAGACCAAATATATCTATACTACAAGAACTTAATATTGAAGAAGGCTGGCTAATAAAGAGGATTAAAGAGATAAAACTTAAATATTTTGGACACATTAAACGTCATGATAATCTAGAGAAGACCATACTGGAAGGGTACATAGTGGAAAAAAGAAAGAGAGGAAGACCAAAGCGAAGGTGGTTGCAAGACATCGTTGATAATCTGCAAATGGATGCATCAACAACAGGCCATCTTGCTTACAACTGAGAGGCCTACAGGAGTGCTGTTAGGGAGGCAAAGTTTCACAAGGGACATGCAAATAAAGGAATAAATGAATGAATGGGGTGGGGAAGTGCCTCTGTCTGTTTATGGTAAGTCTATTTTTTTACATTTGACCGCAGCTATATATTAATTTTATGACATTTCTTTCATCCCTGGCTGTTGCACTGTGTCTTTACCTGTTTTGCAGACTTTTTCAGGGATTATAAATTGCTAATTTGTGTTCAGCCGTGTTGTCTTTCTTGAGTCTCCAAAGCTGGGAGATATATAGGCCAATACATATGCTCTTCCAAGCTCCCATGTGGAATTCAACTATTGTATACTCAAGTGACAAGTGTATTCAATGGATGTAGGTTGTTTTTTTTTTTTTTCTTTTTCTTGAATAGTAATTTTAAAACCCATAATCAAATCTATAAATCTAAAAAATAAGAAAACTGGCTGAACATAGTGCACAAAATAGTATCTTACCATTAAATCTAAGTAATCTTGGTTGCTACTGCCACTTTGTAACAGTAATTTTAAAAAAAATTAAGACAACGAAAACAATATGCCATGGACCCGGTGGTACTGCAAACCGGGCCACCGTAACGAGATGTGGGCCTTTGGTTGGTATACTAGGGTGTAGCCAGGCCGGAGATCATGAAATAAACTGATTTATCTGCAGGAAACGTTTACAAGTCACATTTTATATCTGAACTCGAGCTGCCAACAATGCTTCATCATCATCATCATGTGCCGTGCCGACTGGCGTTGGCTATTATGCTTCTCCAGAGTACGCGATCCTTAATGCATGCCATCAGCTCAGTTGGTGATCTCCCCTCACACCATCCCGTCAGACTGTCCAGTATCATTTCTCTTGGTCTTCCTCTTGATCTTCTTCCTTCTATTTTTCCTGTTGTTATAATATTTTCAATGCCCCCTCTTCTCATTGCATGTCCTATGAAAGTACATTGTCTCTCTCTTATCTTTTTGACAAGGTTTTTTGTCTCTCCAGCTCTTCTCCTACATTCTTCATTTGTTATGTTTGCTGTCCAGGGGATTCGCAACATTCTTCTAATAAACCACATTTCTGCTGCTTCCAATGATTTTTGTGCAGCCTTGCCTATTGTCCATGATTCACTTCCATATAACAAGATAGGTTCAATATAGCATTTTAGGACTCGTTTTCTAACATTCATTGATAAGGATGTGTTGGTCAATATGTTTCTCATTCTCTGAAATGCAGTCTTTGCCTATTCTGTTCCTAATTTCTGTTCTGCATTTCCCATCTGAAGTTATTACTGCTCCAAGGTATTTGAATTTCTGCACCTGCTTTAGAACAGTTCTGTTTAATTTAATACTGCATGCTGGTGGATTCTGTTTCTTAGATATAACCATAGTCTCTGTCTTTTTGATGTTCAAAGTAAGGCCTTTCTGTTCACTTTCTTTGGCCACTTTATCCAAGAGATTTTGCAGGTCTTGTTGGTTCTCAGCTATCAGTAGTGTGTTGTCAGCATACCGAAGGTTGTTAATATTGTATCCTCCAACTTTTATGCCTGGTTCTGTGATGATTGTTCTTAGAATATTCTCGCTATACAGAGAAAAAAGGTCTGGAGACAGTACACATCCCTGTCGCACCCCTTGTTTTATAGGTTGATATTTTCCAATTCTATTTTCAACTCGAACTGCTGCTTCTTGCTGCCAGTATAGATGTTTTACAATCCTCAGGTCTTTGCCGTCTATATTGATGTCTTCAAGCATTTTAATAATTTCATTATGTTTCACCTTGTCAAATGCCTTGGTGTAATCAATGAAGCATAAGTAGAGATCTTTCTTTCATTCAACAATGCTTGCATGAATCATATTCCCTAAAATGGCCAAATTGATAACAGCGGTTGGTTTGAATTTTTTATCTTTCAAGTACTGGTTTGTTTCCCCTGAAAAACAAGAGAGATAAGGTAGGATTTTCTACACCACCCGGAGTAATTAGGTCACCCACCTTTCCAGCTTCACTGGACTGTAATAGTTCTGTCTTTATGAAACGTTGCATGCAGCAATGAATTATGCTAATTCTCTGTTCGCCACATCGCCTAGCCGCTAACTCCAAGTCAGAAACGGAAACCGTTATATAAAGGCCACATTTTCTAAAACTTGGTTCGGTGTAAACTTTCCTTTCTGTTTTTAGAAAACTTAGTGAGGGGTGTTAAATAAAGTGGGTCAACTGGTGTTCAGGTTATAATACACTCTAGCTGTATCCCGGTTGTAATAAGACATCCTGGTTGTAATAAGACATCCTGGTTGTAATAAGATATCCTGGTTGTAAAAGATATCCTGGTTGCAAGAAATTCTAATCAGTTGATGACCTGGTTGCGATAAACTCTAGCACATTCCTTATGTTATGATTTATTCAGTACATGCGCACTTTTTTTAGCTGTACTCCGGGATTGAAAATTTAGCTGCCATAACCAGCTCCCACGCCGATACGATGCTGTGCCTCAACATCTCTACAGCATCGTCTGCAAAGAACAACAGTGCCCAGTTACAGGGAATTGGTACAAGTACAAG
This sequence comes from Achatina immaculata, assembly GCA_009760885.1. Classification (NCBI taxonomy): domain Eukaryota; kingdom Metazoa; phylum Mollusca; class Gastropoda; order Stylommatophora; family Achatinidae; genus Lissachatina; species Lissachatina immaculata. The sequence goes on along the minus strand of CM019704.1, from coordinate 13,018,144 downwards.
TTATTCAGCACATTTCACATTCCGCCACATATAATGATTTATTTAGTACATTTCACATTCCGCCACATATAATGATTTATTTAGTACATTTCATATTCCGCTGTATATCATGATTTATTTAGTATACTAGATATTTCAACACATATAATGATTTTTGTGCATTCTCAAGTGATACCATTTTCTGATTCTACAAATTCTTTATAAATAACAAAATCGCACAAATGTTTAATTTCTTCAAGCTGTGTTATGAAATAACAAAATCGCACAAATGTTTAGTTTCATCAAGGTGTGTATGAAATGGTTCTAAGGACTGTAATAGCCGGAGGTGGGGTGGAGGATAAGGTCTCCAATTAAATGTCTCCAAGGCGTGTGTCTCAAATAGCCTCTGACAGTCCAAGTCCAGCTCCTGCCCTTCTCGTGGTGGAACTGTTTAAACTGACAGGAGAAGAGGCGAAAGGCGAGTATCTGGCGCCTGAAAACCGGACGCTTCGGGTAGATGAAACTCGTTAGTCTTGGTTGGCAGCTCATCCAGGAGAATGAAAACTCTGATTTCAAACCTCCTGCTGCCTTGTAGGGTAGGCTCTGGTCAGAGTCTAAGGTTAGTTGAGTAAACCATAAACAAACCGATGGAAGGCAAGCGGAAACCAACACTGTACATTCCCAAAAACAGTCATGATAACCCATAATTCTCTGAATCATAACGACGTTAATGGGGGTTCCAGTGGAACTACTCGTCCGGTAGGGACCATCACGTGCCACAGGTGATACTAGATCGTCATCCAACTTCTGTACGCAAATAAAACACAAGTAACACCACAGTAATAACAACATGGAACATTAGAACATTAACAGAACTTGGAAAACTGGAAAACATCGAACAAGAAATGAAAAGAGTGGAAATTAACATCCTTGGTTTATGTGAAATGAGATGGACTGGAGCAGAAAGCAGAGATCATAAAGACTTCAAAATAATAAATTCCGGGGGACCAGCATAGAAATGGAGTTGGCATAATATTGTATAAGAAGACAGCAAGAACCGTGAAAGGCTTCTGGTGCATATGAGACAGAGTGTTAATGGTTAAATTACAGGGCCATCCAATAGACACAAATTCATCCAAGTATACGCACCAACTTCAGAAAGCTTTGATGATGAGATAAAACAATTTTAAAACAATCTGGATATGGCAATGAAACAGTGCAAATCATGGGAATTAAACTTTGTGCTAGGTGATTTAAACGCGAAAGTAAGGACTGAACAAGACAATGAAGTTACTGGCAAGTATGGACTAGGTATCAGAAACAAAAGAGGAGAGATGTTGATTGAGTGGGTAGAAAAGAATAAAATGATAATAGGAAATACTTGGTTTCAACAACACCCAATGGACATGGAAAAACCCAAATAATAACATACGTAACCTTATAGATTACATTATGATCAACAGAAGATTCAGGAACTCACTAATATCCGTGAAAACAAGACCAAGTGCAGACTGCAACAGTGACCACATTCCAGTCGTAGGAAAAGTAAGAATCAGGTTAAAGAGGTTAAAAGTAGCAGCTGAAAACAAAGAACTAGATAGAGAACTGTTATGGAAAGATAAAGCAATACAAGAACAATATAGTCTTCAAAGACTCTATTCAGCAAACATCTACTGAAATCCTACCTCCAAATAAACGACATGCTAAACAGGGGTGGATGACAGAAGAAATTCTGCAACTAATAGCTCGGAGAAGAAGTATTAAGAAAGATAAAGATGAATACGACAAAATAAATAAATAAATAAGACATAAATGCAATAAAGCTAAGGAGGAGTGGCTAAATAATAAATGTAGTGAAACAGAGACATACCATCATGGAAACACAAGAGATATGTGCAAACAAATAAAGGAGTTAACAAACAAAAGAGCATACCACAAGACTGGTTGCCTTAAGTCAAAGGAGGGGCATACAATAATGGACAGAGATGAAATAATGGCACGATGCAGCGAATACATTAGAGAACTCTATGAGGACAATAGAAACGAAATAGATATACGAAATAATAATGAAGGGCCCCACATATTAAAAGCAGAAGTGGGAGAAGCCATCAAACACATGAAGAACAACAAAGCACCAGGACCAGATAAAATCACCAAGGAAGAATTGGAAGCATTAGAGGAGCTTGGCATAGAAATAATTACCAGATTGTTGAATGACGTCTATAACAGTAACTATGTCCCATCAGACATTTGGCAATCAATTTTCATTGCCGTACCAAAGAAACAAGGTACAGCTGAATGTGAAGACCATCGAACCATTAGACTTATGAGCCATGTTACCAAAATCCTGCTTCGTATTGTTATGAGAAAAGTCAGGACCAAACCAGAACCAGAAATCGCTAAAGAACAGTGCGGCTTCGTCGAAGGAAAAGGTACAAGTAACGCCACATATATAATAAGAACATTGATGGAGAGATCAATAGAAGTAAAGACGGACCTATATTTATGCTTCATAGACTACTGTAAAGTAAATGATAAAGTGAGACACACAGAAATTTTAAGAATGCAGAAGACGTCAAAATAGATGGGAAAGATCTGAAATTTATCAAAAACATATATTGGCAGCAATCAGCAGCAATGAAGGTTGAGAACCAAATAGGAGCATTCCAAGACATAAAATTGGGAGTGAAACAAGGATGTGTTCTATCTCCTGACCTCTTCTACTTGTACAGCGAAAACATAATGAGAAATATAGAGAAAATGCCAGGAATATCAGTTGACGGGTACAAGCTTAACAACTTAAGATATGCAGGCGATAGAGTCCTGACTGCTAAAAGTGAAGAGGAGCCACAGGCTCTTCTGGACATCATGGTTAGTGAAAGTAAAAATAAAGGTCTCAGCCTGAATAAAAAGAAGACTGAAGTGACGGTCATTTCAAAGAAAAGAATACCACCAAAATGCAGCATTACCATCGACGGCACAAAGCTGAAACAAGTTGATAGATTCAAGTACTTATGAACGATTATAACAACTGATGGGAAATGTCACAACGAAATAAAAAGCAGACGTGCTCAGGCCAAGACAGCAACCCAAAAAATGAGACACATCTTGTGCAACAAATCCGTATCAATGGAAACAAGATTCCGAGTACTTAAATGTTACATCGAGCCAATTTTGTTGTATGGTTGTGAAGCATGGTCCATGAATAAGAGCGTACAGCGAGAAATAGAGGCCATGGAAATGTGATTTATAAGAAGGATGTTGACGGTACCATGGACAGCTAAGAAAACCAAAGAAGAACTCTTAAGAGAGGCTGTAGTTAAAAGGCAAATTACAGCAAAGATCAGAGGCAGACAAACGAGATTTATAGGACATTTCCAGAGAGGAGGAAAATTGGAACACATTGTGGCAACTGGAAAAACTGAGGGAAGATGAAACAGAGGAAGACAAAGAGAGAAGTTACAGGATGGCTGTTAGTTAGGGTAGGAAGCAAGTCATCGGTGGATCTCATAATCAAGTCTAAAGACAGGGAATTGTGGAGAGAAATGATCGCCTACGCCACGCGGCATGGCACTTGAAAAAGTGTATGAAATAACAAAATCACACAAATGTTTAATTCCCTCAATCTGTGTATAAAATAACAAAATCCCACAAATGTTTAATTTCATCATGCTGTGCCTGAAGCAAAAAAAAAAAAAAATCACATAAATGTCTAGTTTTATCAGGCAGTGTCTGAAATAACAAAATCAAAATGTCTGTTTTTGATCATCCTGTCTACCCGACCAGGTAAGTGATGAGTTCAGCTCAGCAGAAAGTAATACTGTACCAGGTGCTCAAGTTGTTTGTGTTCTTGACTCTCTCTCGCGCGCACACCCACCTGCGCGCACACCCACACACACACAGAGCACACTGCCCCAGAAAGTAAACATATCCGAGCTCTGCTGAGAGTTTCTTTCCTATCATAGCCTTTCCAGATCATTTACACGTGATGTAGTCCCAGTCCATTATGTCAGATAGTCTTAACGTAGGCCGCTAGCTGCTGCTGCAAGAAAGCTTGTCAGTTTTCTCCGACTTGTAGCACGTTGAATTTTACTTTATCTTCTTCTTTCCTTTTCTTTCACCATTTAGTGGTTTCAGTTTAATTATCATATTATTACTATTAGTAGTAGTAGTAGTAGTAGTAACAATAAGTTACAAGGGGGTAAACAATGATTGTCGCCCCTGCGTATTTTCGCCAAAATTTTGAAATTCACATTTATGTAGCCTGAATTCTAGACGTTTCGGTCACATGATTGGAAAAATATCATGCTAGTGTGAATAGTGTGGGTGAGTACTGCTTGTTTAGTTAGTGTACGTGTAGTATGTTTGGATCAGGACCAGAGTGGATGTCAATTCCGTGTTCTGTGGCTAGAATGGGAAATATGGAGGAAGTTCTGTAGAAAACGTTTTGTTGAAGTTATTGTTGGAATGTAGAATATGTTTTGTTGAAGTTATTGTTGAAATGTAGAATATGTTTCTCTGAAGTTATTGTTTGAATGTACGTCGCTTGAGAGGAATGCGAGAATGACTGTTATTTGTCAGGCGCAGCTCGCAGGTAGTTATCATCTTCTTTGGTTTCCATCGCTATTATCATGGTCCATTTAATAAACATCATGTCTGCTCGTCACGCCGGAGTGGCTTGGTCTTTGTATCTCTTATATACGAACATAAGGGTTAAATGAATCTGGAAAGAATCTGAAATCAGTATGTAACTAGTTCAGAGCAGATCAGAGCACTTCAGAGAAATTCAGAGAAAGTTTAGACACAGAATAAGTAAAGCAACATACAACTTTAGTATGACTAACATACGCCTTTTAGTTGCTGCCAGTTGAGTACCCTATACAATCGACGGGTGTTGACAGAGCAAGTAGAAAACGCCTGGAGGACCAAGCGAGGGGCGTGCACAGAGTAAATAGAAAACGCCCGGAGAACGAGGTGTGCACAGAGTAAATAGAAAACGCCGGGAAAACGAAGAGAGGGGCGTGCACAGAATAAGTAGAAAACACCGGGAGAACGAAGCGAGGGGCGTGCACGGAGTAAATAGAAAACACCAGGAGAACGAAGCGAGGGTCGTAGATAGAGTAAATAGAAAACGCCGGGAGAACGAAGCGAGGGGCGTGGACAGAGTAAATAGGAAACGCCGGGAGAACGAAGCGAAGGGCGTGCACAGAGTAAATAGAAAACGCTGGGAGAACGAAGCGAGGGGCGTGGACAGAGTAAATAGAAAACGCCGGGAGAATGAAGCGAGGGGCGTGGACAGAGTAAATAGAAAACGCCCGGAGAACGAAGCGAGGGGCGTGGACAGAGTAAATAGAAAACGCCAGGAGAATGAAGCGAGGGGCGTGGATAGAGTAAATAGAAAACGCCTGGAGGACCAAGCGAGGGGCGTGTACAGAGTTAATAGAAAACGCCTGGAGGACCAAGCGAGGGGCGTGTACAGAGTTAATAGAAAACGCCTGGAGGACCAAGTGAGGGGCGTGCACAGAGTTAATAGAAAACGCCTGGAGGACCAAGCGAGAGGTGACACATAGATGGCAGAGATCGTCGAATGAAATTAGTATTAAATAGGACCAAATTGTCATCACTTGTATGTTTACACATCTGACCAAATTGTCACCAGTTATATGTTTACACATCTGACCAAATTGTCACCAGTTATATGTTTACACATCTGACCAAATTGTTACCAGTTATATGTTTACACATCTGACCAAATTGTTACCAGTTGTATGTTTACACATCTGACCAAATAGTCATCAACTGTATGTTTACACATCTGACCAAATTGTCACCACTTGTATGTTTACACATCTGACCAAATTGTCATCAACTGTATGTTTACACATCTGACCAAATTATTACCAGTTGTATGTTTACACATCTGACCAAATTGTCATCAACTGTATGTTTACACATCTGACCAAATTGTTACCAGTTGTATGTTTACACACCTGACCAAATTGTCATCATTTGTATTCAGAAACATCAGACAAAATTGGCATCATTTATCTGCAGACACGAGCAGGTGGTGGATGGAATGAGAGAGTAGCCAATATATAATGTTTGTTATGGTCACCATTCTATGATGGTAGGCAGATAATCTCAATGTCGGGGCAATGGCTGCGATCACTGACTAGTACATTCACTGCCCGGAAAGAAAGCAATGGTAAACTACCCTTTGTAAATATACCAAGAAACCCAAATAGCAATGTGGAAGATCAGATAGATATAAGATCTGGTGATGAGGCCCCCAGGCCAGAAAGATCTAATTTTAACACTGGGGAAGAGTGTGAGACAGGTAGGTACTAGTAACTGTGATGACGGACAAAATCCTGACGATGTTACCAAGGAAAACCACTGCATCAAACTAAAAAGAAAAATAAGAGTAGGAACATGGAATGTGAGAAGTATGTATGAGGGAAAGTATCAAATAATAAGTGACGAGATGGAAAGATCGGGGGTACATATTTTTGGAATCTGCGAACATCGATGGAAATGATCAGGACACTTCAAGAGCGAGAATGATGATATCTTTATATACTCTGGTGGAGAATTAGGAGGAAAGAATGGAGTGAGCTTTTACTTGGACACAATAACACCCAAAAGCATTACTAGGTTACAATCCAGTAAGTGATAGAATCCTCACTATCAGACTTAAAGGCACTCCTAGAAATAAAACAATTATCAAGATATATGCACCTACATTAGCAGCAGAAGAAGAGGAAGTAGAAGACTTTTATAACACACTGCAAATGACGATAGACCAGATACGAAAAAATTATATTGTATTAATAATGGGGGATTTTAATGCAAAGATTGGAACAGAAAGAGCAGAAAACGAAGGATATGTTTTGGGAAAATTTAGTATAGATAGAAATGAGCCAAGTGACAATCTATTGGCAGTTTGCATGAAAAATGAGCTAATGATAGCTAACACACTTTTTAGACAACATTCAAGAAGACTTTACACATGGACATCACCTGATGGAAAACCAAGAATCAAATAGATTACATTTTAGTGCAAAGAAGGTGGAGATCAAGTATATTTTCAGCAAAAACTCTACCAGGTGCTGATTGTGACACAGACCATGAGTTAACATAAGATAAAAGATAAAAAAGACATTTAGGGAATCAGGGTCAGTAGTTAGGGAATCAAGACCACTCCGCTTTGATCTTACAAAAATACCAGAACAATACGGTATAGAAGTGAAGAACCGTTTCGAGATAGTGATGGCTGTGCAGGAGGAGATGACACCAGATGAAGTGGCTACGCAGTTGCCAGAGATATCTTAATAACAGCAGCTAAAGATATGTTTTAGTAACACACAATAACTAGTGTATAAGCATATAACTATACATAGAGCCATTACAGTAAAGCTGTGATAACAAAATGTATAAACTAGGAAAAAAAATAGAAAAAGCTTTTAACCATCTGACCATGGGCTGAAAAGAAAGTACTAATTTCACTCTGTCAGATGGGGTATAAGGTTGCTTTTTTTTTCTGAATGCCTCTTTCAGTGAGCATTTATGAACACAGCGTCGGACAAGCCACAACCTCTTACAAATTACAGCTAAATGCTCTATTCATTTTATTTCATTTTTTTTACACAGCAATCACGTGAATTTATACTTTATCGTCTCTCTCTATTTCTTCGTCCTGTGTGATTTTTTATGATTAAGGCTCACGCTGAAACGTGACAAATGTGTACTCGTTAAGTAATAAAGCTGTTCCTACTTTTTCCCTAGTTTATGCATTTCAGCTAAAGATGTGGTTCCAGTAAAGAACACACACAAAAGAATGAATGGATTACAACGGGCACACTAGAACTAATTAAACAACATAGAGAAATGAAGACGAAATGGAAAGTAACAAATAACAATAAAGAAGAATATAAATCTCTAACAAAAGAAGTAAGAAAAGAAAAAAAAATAAATAACACATACAGGAATGTTGTGAAAGAATAGAAGGACATCAGAAGTGTGGAAGAGATAGTGAAACGCTTAAAGAATTGAAGACATTGACGAGAAATGTCCCATCTAAGCTAAATGTAATTTGTAACGAGATGGGGAAGACCTTGACAGAGACAGACGAAATTCTAGAAAAATGAAAGAAATGTTGCAGAGGAATGTATGATATAACTGTCTGTGAAGGTGAAAATGAACAGTGTGAATTATTATTGGAGGAGAAAGAACCAGAACCGACAATGGAAGAAGTTTTATGAGCAATAAAGAATCTGAAAAATGGTAAATCACCAGGATGTGATGAGATAACACCTGAATTTATTAAAGCAGGAGGAAAGGAGTGTGCAACAATCTATCATGCAATATGCAAAAATGATATGGCATTCAGGTATTTATGCATTTATGCATGCGAAAGCTGGAAAACAACTAAAGAAATAGAAAAGAAATGAGACTCTTTTGAAAACAAATGCATAAGGAAAATACTCGGCATCAAGTGGAATGAATTCAAGAACAATGCAGAGATAAGACAGATGACTGAACAACAATCAGCCTCATGGGTGATCAGGAAAAGGAGATGGACATATGTCGGTCACTTGATGAGAAGAAATGATCAGAGAATCTCAAAACAAGCTATCAAGTGGAACACAACAGGCCGAAGAAAAAGAGGCAGACCGCGTGAAACTCTGAAGAGGACATTATTAAGAGAGGCCAAATTAACAGGCATAAAATCCTTTGATGAGGTTGAAAGACTCGCCGAAGACAGGAAAAATTGACGAACTACTTTACGAGCCCTATGTGACGTTTAACGGCACGGGAAGGATATAAGATATATAAGATAAGATTCAGGTATTTGACCAAAACAATGGAAAAGAACTATATTCATACCACTGCAAAAAAAAAGAGTAACTTGAAATTATGTGCAAACTACAGAACCAATGCCCTGATTAATATTGCCAGTAAAATTCTATTAAAATTCATAATGGGTAGATTTCGTAAGAAAATAGATGTCAGTGTAGTTGAAGCTAGTTTTAGACAAGGAAGAGGAACAAGACATCATATATTCAATATAATATTAATAATAGAGAAATCCAGAAAATTTAATATGAATTTATATTTATCTTTTATAGACTATGCAAAGGCATTTGATTGTGTACAACACCAGAAACTTTGGGAAATAATGGATAACATGAGATTTCCAACACATTTGATACAATTAACATCACAGATGTATCTAGACCAACAAGCACCAGTAAGAATAAATGGTGAAACAACAACTTGGTTTGACATAAAACAAGGGGTCCGTCAGGGGTGCATATTGTTGCCTTACTTATTTAACTTGTATACTGAAAATATAATGAGGAATGTTAGAGAAGATGTAGACAAAGAACATTAAGATGTCATAAAAATTGGAGGTTATGAAATCCCAGAGATTAGATATGCTAATGACACAGTATTACTGTCCACAACACAAAAAGAAACGGAAAAACTAATTATGACATTCCATAAGAACAGTGAGGAGCAAAACCTTTGTCTTAATGGAAAGAAAACTAAATTGATGATAACTGACAAAACAGTAAGGCAGCCATATATATATATATATATATATATATATATATATATATAGTCCAAAAAAAAAGAAAAGGATAGCTTATATGAGCTTCATTTTTTATATGTTATTACAACTTTTTTTCCCAGATATCTCAAACTAAACTAAAAATTGTCACCAAGATATCAGGTCCATGATTTAGCGTGAATTTTGCTATTCTCGTGTATAGTCAGAACGCAGTAGCTTGCCTTGCTAATCACGCATTTTTTTTTCTACCATAACTCACTCTGCGTTTATGAAAAAGTCGTGATTTTTGTGGTGAGCACAACTCACTTCCTACGCAAATGAAACCCTATAAAAGGATGAGGTTACACAAACAAATTCAGTTAATTTTCAAGCAGACAATTATGGCGCATCTAGTGCAAAATTTACGAAACATTGCTATTGATCGCCTGCAAGCAGGCGAAAATCAAAGTCAGGTTGCCAGGCATTTAAACCTGCAACAGAGTACCATCAGTCGACTTTGGCGCCGTTTCCAAGCCACTGGCTCAGCTGAAGACCGGCATCGCAGTGGACAACCCAGGGTGACAACAGCAGCTGATGATCGCTTTATTCTTGTTCATCACCTCAGAAACAGGTTTACAACAGCTTACTCAAGTGCCCAGTCATTGCTTGCAGTGTAGTGTGGCCTTGTAAGTAACGGATATTATTATTATTATTAATGAATATGATTATGAAAATATGCAGTAAAGAAAATAGTAAGATCGAATAGCGACAGAGGAAAATAGAGAGAAAAGGAAGAAAAAGGTATAAAACTTCCATGACACTAGAACAAGAGGTGGACAAAAGTAAACAGTGAATAGAAAAAGACGAGAATCGGTGACGCTGACATACAGAAATACAAAGGAAGGACGCCAGAAAGTAGGATGGTCCAGTAATAACAAAGCAATGACTAGACGCTGACACGAGTAAACAAACTAGAAAAGACAAATAGAAAAGACAGACACAATGAAAAGCGAGAACACAATAAACCTCCGACATGAAATAGCAAGATAATGAGTTAGGTAAATAACAACTGTATAGACGAGTTGACAGTTGACACGCGTTATGATGCGATTGCATACGGTTTTTAAATAAAAAAGGGAGCAGCTCGGTCAACTGACCAATTAAATATTTAGAGGCGTGGACTATTGGACAATTGACTTACGACATATAAGTAACGGGGCAGTTTGAATGACGGACAACCAGAACGCGCATGGGAACCAATGGACATCTGAAGGGTGGAGGCAAAATACTTATTGGTTAATCCACCAAGCTGGACTTGAGGATAAAAAGGTGAACGGAGAAGTACGAGGGGAACAGGATGAAGAAAGTAGGGGGAACGAGGAAGAAGAAGAGACAGAGGAGGGAGCCCGAAGAAAGGACAGACACTCAGAGAAGAATAGCAGAAGGAGAACACAAGCCAGAGAAGACACGAGAGAGAAAGAGGACGTAAGTAACGACAGCTGGAATAGATTAGACAATTAGAGCAATAGATACTCAGGAAAAGCAGTTTTGAAGAAGTAGTTTTAGGACAGACTGAATCTGTGCTTCAAGTGATATGAATATTTATGACGTTGAAACTTTGAGTACAGTGTAACTGATTGACCACGTGTTTCAGATGGAATATAGTACAGAGTTTAGAATTCTCCTTTTATCAAATGTGTAGACTATTGTGAAATAGGAGAACATTGAGAAATGCTGCATTTAGAGTATGATGGTTTGATACTGATGTGCTTCAACGACGAAACTAACGAAGAACATTTCATCGGACTTCCTCTGATTTAGTGAAGTATAATATTTGTGAAACATCGATGTGTTGTGATCAGAGAGCCAAAGAACAATTCTACTATCAGTCATCAAGAAAAATAGTTCACAACTTGACATTGTTATAGCAGGACGTCGTGTGTCTGATCAAACTGTCCGAAATAGATTGCATAAAGATGGACTGGTAATAAGATAATCGTGAAATAGAGCGCTGCTGGTCTAAAAGAAGCATTTGTAGCCTCCCATGGCAAGTCCCATTGGGTTACCGGGGCCCAGATCTAAGTCTGGGGAGAAAAGAATAGGACCACTGCTACCTTCCACGTATGTTGTAACAGGCGACTAAGGAGGTTGGGGGATAGGCCAATTACCTGTTTCCTGTAAAAAAAAGAAAAACAAACTGGAGTGTTACAGAAACATGGAGAGGAAAACCAGTGGATTGGCCACACTCTGAGGAAACCCAACACCAGCATAGCAAGACAGGTAAAAGGGATGGCGACTGCAGTAAAACTGGTTTAAATAAATAAGGTAGATAGAGGCGTATGGTGCAGTTTTACAAAGTGAGGGAGGAAGTGAGCAAGGTGAGAAAAAAAACGAATATAAAGTATGAGAATGTATAAATGAAAAACATACAACATCCGATATTTCGGCGTGAGCCTTATTCGAGGATACATACACAACGAAATACAAACATATAGAACTTATCTGAAGTGTCTAGCTCCCAGTGAAGCAGAAATGTGTGTTGAAGAAGGAGGAGGAGGAAAAAAAAACCACGCTGCCTACAGACAAAAGATTCCCGATATAGCCAATCATAGCGAAGAAGCGGAGAGAGAGGAGGAGAACAAGTGGGAGAAAGGGGTTGGGGGAAGGCAATAGAAACATGATAGCCGCTAGAGGTGTCGGGGGGGGGGGGGAAGGGAGAGAGGGGAGAGAAAAGGGGACGCGGAGAGATAATGAATGAAGAACATAAACACCTACAGGGAGGAAATGTGAAACTGGTGAATAGGACAAGACCAATATGTTGGTAGAGAAGGAAATAGGATGGTAGTAGGGAGGGGTAGCTTAGAGAAAGAAAGTAGAGTATAAAAAAGACCAGTGGAAAAATAAAGAAGTTAAAGAAAGCTGAAGACATTGTTAATTCCAGCTGGGTGGAGACAACCAGTCTGGAAAATAAGGTGCTGTTCTAGGACCCTCCGAGATCGTACATCTGCGGAACAAGAGCGGATCGCACTAACCGAAATGTCCTGTTTGCCCCTGTGGTTACCACGGCAAAAATGTTTAGCCACAGGTGTCCAGGCCTTCTTAGAAATATCAAGACAGGCACTGACATGGAATCCTCAAGGAAATCGAAAAAGAGGAAGACCTAGACGTACTTGGAGAAGAGACAATATGACAGTGCTCAGAGACAAGGGATACACATGGAAGGAAGCAGAGAATAATTCCAAGAACAGGGATGACTGGAGACCTTTTATCAATGTAGATGAACCGACTATCGTCACAGGACAGGGAGAGGGTGAAGCAGTTTTTATTTCACGGATACCACTCATTCCGACGTATCTCCCTTTTAACTTTAAGAGATTGCAATTTCCAGTTAGACTTGCGTTCTCGATCACGATCAACAAATCACAGGGGCAGTTTACACATTATAGAGTAAAGTCTTTTACAATTCACTATAATATTAATATAACTCAAAACTTGATTATATACAACATTTTTTAGTTTCACCTCCAGGAGCAAGAATAAATAATTTCTTGGGTGAACCCACCTTTGAGCAAGCAAAATAAGGTTGTCCTTGAGAGAAACATGGCGATCTCAAATCCACTTCGCAGTATTAATAATTAATAAATTCCCGAGCATCGCCGGGTAATCAGCTAGTCTTGTCCTGTCTTGTCCTTCCTCATTTACTGTTAGGTGTAAAGGTGAAATGTAATTGTCTCACAATGGCTCGCCTGTTGGCTTCGTACATTGAAATGTTCAGGGACTCTGCTATACCATCGGTCCATCGTTTGCATGGGCGGCCCCTTCCTCTGCCTTTGTGTGGTCTGTAAAACATTGCTCTCTGTGGTGCACGTTCTGCTGGTAGTCGTGATACATGACCGAACCATTTTATTTATTGTTTTTTAATATAGTTGAGAACGGGCTCAAATCATACTTTATTTATAATGACATCATTTCTGATTCTGTCCATTTTTGATATTCCAAGAATTCTTCTCAAGAATCTCATTTCAGTTGTTGTAATTTTCATTTTGTCTTTTGCTGTCAGCGTCCATGTCTGGCACTGGTAGCACAAAGTTGCTATGAGGTTTGTCTTATAGATAGTTCTTTTGATTTCCAGTGAGATATGCTTGTTGTTTAGTATGGGAACCATTTGCCCGATAAGTTAGTTCGCTTTGTTACATGTGTTTTCGATCTGTATGTCTATTTTTCCTTTTGTTGAGAAAATGCATCCGAGGTATTTGAAATGCGTTACTTGCTTCTTAGTTTGGTTTTCCAGTGTAATGTTTAGTAGTGTGTCTACTCTTGCGATGGTCATGATTTCTGTTTTACCTAGGCTAATTTTCATATTGTGTTCTTTGCATGTATCATTCAATCTGTTAATGTGATCTTGCACGCCTTCTTCTGTGTCGGCAACTAGAGCTCTGTCATCTGTAAATAATAGTTCGTTTATACTTATGTCGTCTTCTGTTTGTTCTATTTCATTTTGTAGATTTTTTGCTGCCATTATCAGTCCATCTTCTCTACAGATGTTATCGATATATGTTATAAATAGCAGCGGTGATGCAACCTTGCCGAACGCCAGATTTAATAATAAAGGGTTCAGAATGTCCCCTTATTGCTCTGATGATGCCACTTCCGTTGTTGTACAGACTCTTACACAGATTTATTAGATGATTGGTAACCCCATTCTGTTTTAGGACTTCCCATAGTTTGTTTCTGTCCACTCTGTCGAATGTTTTTTCTTGGTCAACAAAAGGCGATTAAAGGGTGTTATTAAAATTGATCGCTTTCTCTGACAACTGCCTGAAGGCAAATATTGCGTCTGTGCATCTTGTCTTTTTCCTAAAGCCTTGTTGAAGTTCACTCAGCTGGGGGTCTATCATTGGCCTAAATCTATTCTCTAAAATTTTACAAAATATCTTTCCTGTATGGCTTAATACAGGAACTTCCGGCGTGACATGCAAGATGGCGGACTTTTTTTTTTTAACGCTCTCGCTGGCATGCAGAAATCAGCAGAATTCCGCTTGATCTGTCACATATCATGTACCGGGAGTTGGGCATAAGGCTAATAACCTTATCCTGGGACCTATCTAGAAGCGACTCCAGATGGGAAAAAAATATCGTTACGGAAACTCGCAGAGAAACCAACCGAGCATCAGGGATGCTAACTCCGAAGAGCTCATTCGTCGGCCCCAAACATGTGACAAGGATTGGATTCTGGAATGTGAGAAAGATGGCAGCACCAACAAAAACCACTCAGGTCATCAAAGAAATGGAGAGATACCATCTAGACATACTGGGCATCAGCGAAATGCGATGGCCAGAAGCAGATAAAAGATCGGCGGAAAACGGTAAGTTAATAATACATTCAGGCAGAAATGATGATAAAATCCGGGATGGGGTGGGCATTATTATGTCAAATGTAGGTGCAAAGTGCCTTGTAGAATGGGAACCGGTGAACAGTCGTATAATAAGAGCACGATACAACCTACGACACGGAAGAATGACAATAATACAGTGTTATGCACCCACGAATGATGCAGATGATGATGTGAAAGACGACTTCTATCACCAACTACAACAAATCATCAACAAAGTCCCTAAACACGCCATCCTAATTGCTATGGAGGACTTCAATGCTAAGGTAGGGAAGGATAATACCGAGGTTGAAAAAGTGATGGGGAAAGAAGGAATTGACATGGTTAATCAGAATGGAGAAAGATTAACTGAAGTGTGTCTAACAGAGGGCATGGTCATTGGAGGCACAATATTCCTACACAAAGAGATACATAAAACAACGTGGATATCTCCAGATGACAGAACTAGAAACCAGATAGATCATTTTTGTATTAGAAAGCAATACAGAACATCTCTCATGGATGTAAGGGCTTATAGGGGTGCAGATGTCAACAGTGATCACAACCTGTGCATAGGGAAAATAAAACTAAAATTGAAAAGTCAACACAAGAAATCAGTACACAGAAAGATAAACAGCCACAGCCTACAAGAAGTAAATACTAACATTAATTTCAATCAGGAACTTGCCAATCATTCCAAAACACCCAGTGAAGTTGAGGAGATAGGTATAGATGAGTTATGGAATTTTTACAGCACAGCCATAATCACAGCAGCAAAAGTAAGCGTTCGACTGGAAAAACCAAATAGAAAAGCATGGATATCAGATAAAACATGGAAGTATATACATGAAAGACGAGCAGTCAAATTAGACATGTTGAATGCAAAAACAGATCATGAAAGAGATTTGGCAAAAGCAACGTACAAAGAAACAGACAAGAAAGTAAAAAGTTCAGCTAGAAGGGATAAAAGAGAATACATAGACAATATGGCGAAAGAGGCAGAAAAAGCAGCAAAAACAGGAGACAGCAAAACTTTATATAACGTACAAAAGAGGCTAACAGGTACTGTTATATCTAAAGAAAGACCAATCCTTAGCAAAACTGGAACAGTATTAACATCAAATAAAGACCAAAAGCAAAGATGGGCTGAACACTTCCAAGAAATACTTAATCGACCACACCCAAAAGAATTGTTAAACCTTGAAACTGACTTACCAGCCCCACAACTCAATGTCAACCTAGATGAAATTAAATTGCATGAAATTGAAACAGCAGTGAATTTAATGGCTAACAACAAAGCTGCAGGTGAAGATGAAATAACAGCCGAAATGCTAAAAGCTATCAATAGTGACAACATGAGACAACTACAGAGAATGTTTAACAAGATTTAGAAAGAAGAAAAGGTCCCTTCTAATTGGAAGAAAAGAATCATTGTTAAAATACCCAAAAAAAAAGGGCAACCTTAGAGACTGTAACAACTGGAGAGGAGTAACCTTAATATCAGTTGTGTCGAAAGTATTTTGCAAGGTCATTTTGAATAGCTTAAAGATATAATGGATACTGCAATGAGAGAAGAACAAGCAGGATTTCGAAAAGGGAGAAGCTGTCTCGACCAGATCTTTACTCTCAGAATAATACTTGAAGAACATACTGAAAAGCAGAAACCATTAATACTGAACTTCATAGATTTTAAAAAGGCATTTGATAGCATAGACAGTGATTCATTATGGAGAATTTTAAGTCTATATGGAATACCATCTAAAATTGTCAACATCATTAAGGACTTCTACAATGGATATGTTTGTGCAGTCAAGACAGAAGAAGGGATAAGTGAATGGTTCCAGAATGAAACAGGTGTGTATACTGTCTCCTTTACTTTTTGGGATTACAATAGATTTCATAATGAAGAGTTGCTGCACAGGTATTGACTGGGTACATGGGACCGAACTAGAAGATCTTGATTTTGCTGATGACATAACTCTTATCAGTAAAAATGTGAATTCCATGCAAGAAAAAACAGATAGCCTGTCTTCACTGGCTAGCAAAATGGAACTTGAAATTAACAAGGACAAAACAAAAATAATGAAAATTCCCTTTAATCAAAATGGAAAAATACACATAGAAGGGACAGATATTGAAGAAGTCAATCAATTTGCATACCTTGGCAGTTACATAGACCAGGATGGTGACTCTAGAAAGGAAGTTAGAGTCAGAATTGCAAAAGCAGCATCAATCTTCAAGAATCTTGAGAACATATGGAATTCAAAAGTTATAAGCACAAAAACCAAGTTAAGACTATTCAATTCAAATGTAATATCCAACCTCATTTATGCATGCGAAAGCTGGAAAACAACTAAAGAAATAGAAAAGAAATTAGACTCTTTTGAAAACAAATGCATAAGGAAAATACTTGGCATCAAGTGGAATGAATTCAAGAACAATGCAGAAATAAGACAGATGACAGATGACTGAACAACAACCAGTCTCATGGGTGATCAGGAAAAGGAGATGGACATATGTTGGTCACTTGATGAGAAGAAATGATCAGGGAATCCCAAAACAAGCTATCAAGTGGAACACAACAGGCCAAAGAAAAAGAGGCAGACCACGTGAAACTCTGAAGAGGACATTGTTAAGAGAAGCCAGATTAACAGGCATAAAATCCTTTGATGAGGTTGAAAGACTCGCTGAAGACAAGAAAAATTGGCGAACTTGCGAGCCCTATGTGACGTTTAACGGCACGGGAAGGATATAAGATATAAGATAAGATGGTTTAATAATGAAATGCCTCTGTATTGTGTGCAGTCTATTTTGTTGCCTTTATTTTTCCACAGTGGAGTGATTATGGCAGTCTTCTAGTCTTGTGGGGTTTCTTGTTTGGTTCATACTAGGCCTACTTCCTTCGCTGCTTCGTTGATTAGTTCATCTTGCCCTGCAGCTTTACCCCTTGGTGTCAGCCTTATAGCTTCTCTGATTTCTGATCTGAGTATATCAGGTTCTAACTGTGTGGACATTTCTATGTCGGGCTTACTTTGGTCTGTGGTCTCAGTTGGGATGTTGCGTAGTATGTCCCCATCTTTCTAGTATTTGTTTTGGGTCACATATTGGTTTATTATTTCTCTTGGATCAAATTGCTCTGTTCTGGTTCTCATGATCTTTACTCTCAGAATAATACTTGAAGAACATACTGAAAAGCAGAAACCATTAATACTGAACTTCATAGATTTTAAAAAGGCATTTGATAGCATAGACAGTGATTCATTATGGAGAATTTTAAGTCTATATGGAATAGCATCTAAAATTGTCAACATCATTAAGGACTTCTACAATGGATATGTTTGTGCAGTCAAGACAGAAGAAGGGATAAGTGAATGGTTCCAGAATGAAACAGGTGTGTATACTGTCTCCTTTACTTTTTGGGATTACAATAGATTTCATAATGAAGAGTTGCTGCACAGGTATTGACTGGGTACATGGGACCGAACTAGAAGATCTTGATTTTGCTGATGACATAACTCTTATCAGTAAAAATGTGAATTCCATGCAAGAAAAAACAGATAGCCTGTCTTCACTGGCTAGCAAAATGGAACTTGAAATTAACAAGGACAAAACAAAAATAATGAAAATTCCCTTTAATCAAAATGGAAAAATACACATAGAAGGGACAGATATTGAAGAAGTCAATCAATTTGCATACCTTGGCAGTTACATAGACCAGGATGGTGACTCTAGAAAGGAAGTTAGAGTCAGAATTGCAAAAGCAGCATCAATCTTCAAGAATCTTGAGAACATATGGAATTCAAAAGTTATAAGCACAAAAACCAAGTTAAGACTATTCAATTCAAATGTAATATCCAACCTCATTTATGCATGCGAAAGCTGGAAAACAACTAAAGAAATAGAAAAGAAATTAGACTCTTTTGAAAACAAATGCATAAGGAAAATACTCGGCATCAAGTGGAATGAATTCAAGAACAATGCAGAAATAAGACAGATGACAGATGACTGAACAACAACCAGTCTCATGGGTGATCAGGAAAAGGAGATGGACATATGTTGGTCACTTGATGAGAAGAAATGATCAGGGAATCCCAAAACAAGCTATCAAGTGGAACACAACAGGCCAAAGAAAAAGAGGCAGACCACGTGAAACTCTGAAGAGGACATTGTTAAGAGAAGCCAGATTAACAGGCATAAAATCCTTTGATGAGGTTGAAAGACTCGCTGAAGACAAGAAAAATTGGCGAACTTGCGAGCCCTATGTGACGTTTAACGGCACGGGAAGGATATAAGATATAAGATAAGATGGTTTAATAATGAAATGCCTCTGTATTGTGTGCAGTCTATTTTGTTGCCTTTATTTTTCCACAGTGGAGTGATTATGGCAGTCTTCTAGTCTTGTGGGGTTTCTTGTTTGGTTCATACTAGGCCTACTTCCTTCGCTGCTTCGTTGATTAGTTCATCTTGCCCTGAAGCTTTACCCCTTGGTGCCAGCCTTATAGCTTCTCTGATTTCTGATCTGAGTATATCAGGTTCTAACTGTGTGGACATTTCTATGTCGGGCTTACTTTGGTCTGTGGTCTCAGTTGGGATGTTGCGTAGTATTGTCCCCATCTTTCTAGTATTTGTTTTGGGTCACATATTGGTTTATTATTTCTCTTGGATCAAATTGCTCTGTTCTAGTTCTCATGATGTTTACTTTTTGTATAACTAGTAAGAATACATAATATATAAAATATAGGAACTATAGGAATATATAATATATAAAATATAGGAACTATAGGAATATATAATATATAAAATATGGGAATTATAGGAATATATAATATATAAAATATGGGAACTATAGGAATATATAATATATAAAATATAGGAATTATAGAAATATATAATATATAAACTACAGGAAATATAAAATATCAGGTCCACAGAACAAACAAAGGGACATTGGTAAGTTGTGGCTCTGGAGGTTTGTAAGTTTCGTTCTGAAAATTGTGGGCCCGAATTTTGCTAAGTTGTTGGGCTGAACGTTGGTAAATTGTGGGTCTGAAAGTTGGTAAGACGTGGACCTAAACGTTAGAATGTTGTGGACCTGAACATTGGTAAGTTGTAGGTCTGAACTTTGTGGGCCTGAAGGTTGATAAGTTGTGGATCTGAATGCTGGTAAGTTGTGGGTCTGAACGTTAGTAAGATGTGGGTCTGAAAGTTGGAAAGTTGTGGACCTGAATATTAGTAAGCTGGGGGTCTGAACTTTGTGGGCTTGAAGGTTGGTAAATTATAGATCTGAACGTTGGTAAAATATGCGCCTGAAAGTTAGAAAGTTGTGGGCCTGAACATTGGAAAGTTGTGGGTCTGAACATTGGAAAGTTGTGGGCCTGAACATTGGAAAGTTGTGGGTCTGAACATTGAAAAGTTGTGGGCCTGAACATTGGTAAGTTGTGGGTCTGAACGTTGGTAAGTTGTGGATCTGAACATTGAAAAGTTGTGGGTCTGAAGGTTGGTAAGTTGTGGGACCGAACTAGAAGATCTTGATTTTGCTGATGACATAACTCTTATCAGTAAAAATGTGAATTCCATGCAAGAAAAAACAGATAGCCTGTCTTCACTGGCTAGCAAAATGGAACTTGAAATTAACAAGGACAAAACAAAAATAATGAAAATTCCCTTTAATCAAAATGGAAAAATACACATAGAAGGGACAGATATTGAAGAAGTCAATCAATTTGCATACCTTGGCAGTTACATAGACCAGGATGGTGACTCTAGAAAGGAAGTTAGAGTCAGAATTGCAAAAGCAGCATCAATCTTCAAGAATCTTGAGAACATATGGAATTCAAAAGTTATAAGCACAAAAACCAAGTTAAGACTATTCAATTCAAATGTAATATCCAACCTCATTTATGCATGCGAAAGCTGGAAAACAACTAAAGAAATAGAAAAGAAATTAGACTCTTTTGAAAACAAATGCATAAGGAAAATACTCGGCATCAAGTGGAATGAATTCAAGAACAATGCAGAAATAAGACAGATGACAGATGACTGAACAACAACCAGTCTCATGGGTGATCAGGAAAAGGAGATGGACATATGTTGGTCACTTGATGAGAAGAAATGATCAGGGAATCCCAAAACAAGCTATCAAGTGGAACACAACAGGCCAAAGAAAAAGAGGCAGACCACGTGAAACTCTGAAGAGGACATTGTTAAGAGAAGCCAGATTAACAGGCATAAAATCCTTTGATGAGGTTGAAAGACTCGCTGAAGACAAGAAAAATTGGCGAACTTGCGAGCCCTATGTGACGTTTAACGGCACGGGAAGGATATAAGATATAAGATAAGATGGTTTAATAATGAAATGCCTCTGTATTGTGTGCAGTCTATTTTGTTGCCTTTATTTTCCACAGTGGAGTGATTATGGCAGTCTTCTAGTCTTGTGGGGTTTCTTGTTTGGTTCATACTAGGCCTACTTCCTTCGCTGCTTCGTTGATTAGTTCATCTTGCCCTGAAGCTTTACCCCTTGGTGCCAGCCTTATAGCTTCTCTGATTTCTGATCTGAGTATATCAGGTTCTAACTGTGTGGACATTTCTATGTCGGGCTTACTTTGGTCTGTGGTCTCAGTTGGGATGTTGCGTAGTATTGTCCCCATCTTTCTAGTATTTGTTTTGGGTCACATATTGGTTTATTATTTCTCTTGGATCAAATTGCTCTGTTCTGGTTCTCATGATGTTTACTTTTTGTATAACTAGTAAGAATACATAATATATAAAATATAGGAACTATAGGAATATATAATATAAAATATAGGAACTATAGGAATATATAATATATAAAATATGGGAATTATAGGAATATATAATATATAAAATATGGGAACTATAGGAATATATAATATATAAAATATAGGAATTATAGAAATATATAATATATAAACTACAGGAAATATAAAATATCAGGTCCACGGAACAAACAAAGGGACATTGGTAAGTTGTGGCTCTGGAGGTTTGTAAGTTTCGTTCTGAAAATTGTGGGCCCGAATTTTGCTAAGTTGTTGGGCTGAACGTTGGTAAATTGTGGGTCTGAAAGTTGGTAAGACGTGGACCTAAACGTTAGAATGTTGTGGACCTGAACATTGGTAAGTTGTAGGTCTGAACTTTGTGGGCCTGAAGGTTGATAAGTTGTGGATCTGAATGCTGGTAAGTTGTGGGTCTGAACGTTAGTAAGATGTGGGTCTGAAAGTTGGAAAGTTGTGGACCTGAATATTAGTAAGCTGGGGGTCTGAACTTTGTGGGCCTGAAGGTTGGTAAATTATAGATCTGAACGTTGGTAAATTATGCGCGTGGGTCTGAACGTTGGTAAGTTGTGGGTCTGAACATTGGTAAGTTGTGGATCTGAACATTGAAAAGTTGTGGGTCTGAACGTTGGTAAGTTGTGGGTCTGAACGTTGGTAAGTTGTGGATCTGAACATTGGTAAGTTGTGGATCTGAACGTTGGTAAGTTGTGGGTCTGAACGTTGGTAAGTTGTGGATCTGAACATTGAAAAGTTGTAGGTCTGAACGTTGGTAAGTTGTGGATCTGAACATTGAAAAGTTGTAGGTCTGAACGTTGGTAAGTTGTGGGTCTGAACGTTGGTAAGTTGTGGATCTGAACATTAAAAATTGTGGGTCTGAACGTTGGTAAGTTGTGGGTCTGAACGGTGGTAAGTTGTGGGTCTGAACGTTGGTAAGTTGTGGGTCTGAACGTTGGTAATTTGTGGATCTGAACATTGGTAAGTTGTGGATCTGAACATTGAAAAGCTGTGGGTCTGAACGTTGGTAAGTTGTGGGTCTGAACGTTGGTAAGTTGTGGATCTGAACATTGAAAAGTTGTGGGTCTGAACGTTGGTAATTTGTGGGTCTGAACGTTGGTAAGTTGTGGGTTTGAAAGTTTGAGTATTATCTTCAGCCTCGAGAACCAACTCAAAGCTCAGAGCGTGAGAGTTCAGTTTTGAGTTAATCGATGATGAATCATTCAGTTAACTAACATTTCTGCTGGTAAATTTCCAGCACACAACTGCATGCTTTCTTTTTATACTTCAGCTGCCTCTGTTTCGTTGTAATGAGCATGGAGTTTATTTTCTTAGTGTCGACTAGCAATATACAGAGATTATTTTGTTAGTATTGACTAGGAGTAGGCAGAGTTTATTTAGTTAGTATTAACTGGGAGAAGATATAGTTTATTTAGTTAGTATTGATTGGGAGTAGACAGAGTTTACTTTGTTAGTATTGATTGGCAGTAGACATAGTTTATTTTGTTAGTATTGACTGAGAGTAGACAAAGTTTATTTTGTTAGTATTGATTGGGAGTAGATAAAGTTTATTTAGTAAGTATTGACTGGGAGTAGACATAGTTTATTTAGTTAGTATTGATTGTGAGTAGATCAAGTTTATTTAGTTAGTATTGATTGGGAGTAGATAAAGTTTATTTAGTAAGTATTGACTGGGAGTAGACATAGTTTATTTTTTTAGTATTGATTGAGAGTAGACATAGTTTATTTAGTTAGTATTGATTGGGAGTAGACATAGTTTATTTAGTTAGTATTGACTGGGAGTAGACATAGTTTGTATATTTGGAATATCACGTGACATCCACATAGATAGGGATCGTCTTGTAAGTTGCCCAGCAATCAGACATTTCTAATCAGCTCGCTTCTCGAAACAATAGTCCATTAACACCTCATTTTATACAGAATCCTGGGCCACTCAACATTTTACACAAAGGTCTGGGCCATACAACATTTTACACAGAGGTCTGGGGCACTCAACATTTTATACGATTCCTGAGCCACTCAACATTTTATACAGAATCCTGGGCCATTCAACATTTTACACAGAGTTCTGGGTCAATCAACATTTTACACATAATTCTCGGCCACTCAAAATTTTAAACAGAGTTCTGGGCCACTCAACATTTTACATAATATCCTGGGCCACTCAACATTTTACACAAACTTATGACCCACTCAACATTTTACACAGAGTTCTGGGCCACTCAACACTTAACATAGACTCCTGGGCCACTCAACATTTTACAAAGACGTCTGGGCCACTCAATATTTTACACAGAGTTCCGGGCCACTCAACATTTTACACAGAAATCTGGTATACTCATTATTTTACACAGAGTTCTGGGCCACTCAGTATTTTACGCATAATTCTGTGCCACTCAACATTTTACACAGTATCCTGGAGCACTCAACATTTTTCACAGACTCCTGGGCCACGCAACATTTTACATAGAGTTCTGGGAAACTCAACATTTTACACATACTTCTGGGAAACTCAACATTTTACACATAGTTCTGGGAAACTCAACATGTTACACAGAATTCTGGGTCACTCAACATTAAACACAGAGTTCTGGGCAACTCAACATTTTGTACAGTCCTGGGCCACTCAACATTTTACACACACACTTGGACCACTCAACATTTTACACAGAGTTCTGGGCCACTCAATATATTACACAGAGTTCTGTGTTACATTCTATATTAGATCAGCCTATTTAGAGAGTTTAGCCATATATTGTCCACAGAGCAAGTTCACGACCATACTCATATACAACAACATAGACATAATCTCCTTGTCCACAGAGCAAGTTCACGACCATACTCATATACAACAACATAGACATAATCTCCTTGTCCACAGACCAAGTTCACGACCATACTCATATACAACAACATAGACATAATCTCCTTGTCCACAGAGCAACTTTACGACCACACTCATATACAACAACATAGACATAATCTCCTTGTCCACAGAGCAAGTTCACGACCATACTCATATACAACAACATAGACATAATCTCCTTGTCCACAGACCAAGTTCACGACCATACTCATATACAACAACATAGACATAATCTCCTTGTCCACAGAGCAAGTTCACGACCATACTCATATACAACAACATAGACATAATCTCCTTGTCCACAGAGCAAGTTCACGACCACACTCATATACAACAACATAGACATAATCTCCTTGTCCAAAGAGCAACTTTACGACCACACTCATATACAATCACATAAACATAACCTAGAGCAAGTTCACGACCATACTCATATACAACCACATAACCTCCTTGTCCAAAGAGCAAGTTCACGACCATACTCAAATACAACCACATAAACATAATCTCCTCTCTTACCAAAGTGTTAACACACGAACAATTTTGGCTTGGAACACGTTCATCAAGTGACTCTGGAAGTTGACCCTGAACCAACTACCCACCCACCAGTTCACGTACTAGAAGTAGCTAACACAGATTCCATCACCTGCGCGGCTCACGGTCTCAGCTCACACAGCCTCAGCTCACACAGCCTCACTACAACTTTCCGCGACTCGGCAAATCTGGTGAGTTTTGGCTAACTTCCGGCCTAGAACTGGGCGAGCAAGTCTGCTTTCTACAGATACCGCCAGGAACTGTTCTACGGCGAACAACGACCAACCAGGCATGTCTGACTAAGCACTTACATCAGTTTTTGTGCACCTTGGAAGATTTGACTGTCGGTCTGTTCCATCTTTGCTTGCTTGGAATCACAAAGCAGCTTCCATGTTGAGTGACTTGCTTAATGTGATATTAATAATCTGTGAGTACTTGAGCTGTTTTTTCTAGCATTAAAAAAAAACTTTTAGCAGTGATTTTGTTCTACGACATTTTTCATTTTCACTAACCCTAACCCACCTCGAATAATATTAGAATCAATTATGGATAATATTACAATCCACTACAAATAATATTATAATCCACTACGAATAATATTGTAATCCACTGCGAATAATATTATCCTCCACAACGAATAATATTATTATCCACTATGGTAATATTATACCCCACAATGAATAATATTATAACCCATACTGAATAATATTATAACCCACAATGAATAATAGCATAATCCACTGAGGAGAATATTATAATTCACAATGAATAATATAATAAGCTACTATAGATAATATTATCATCCACTGCAGATAATGTTACATCTTAAACATGACACAGCGGTGAAACATTCATAGCTGAAATAGTTTTAGCTTGTTGTCTTCTACCTGCCGGTGATCTTAATAGTTTTAATTTATCTTCTACCTGCCGGTGATCTTAATAGTTTTAATTTATCTTCTACCTGCCGGTGATCTTAATAGTTTTAGCTTGTTATCTTCTACCTGCCGGTGATCTTAATAGTTTTAGCTTGTTATCTTCTACCTGCCGGTGATCTTAATAGTTCTAGCTTGTTATCTTCTACCTGCCGGTAATCTTAATAGTTTGAATTTATCTTCTACCTGCCGGTGATCTTAATAGTTTTAGTTTGTTATCTTCTACCTGCCGGTGATCTTATTAGTTTTAGTTTGTTATCTTCTACCTGCCGGTGATCTTATTAGTTTTAGCTTGTTATCTTCTACCTGCCGGTGATCTTATTAGTTTTAGCTTGTTATCTTCTACCTGCCGGTGATCTTATTAGTTTTAACTTGTTATCTTCTACCTGCCGGTGATCTTATTAGTTTTAGCGTGTTATCTTCTACCTGCCGGTGATCTTATTAGTTTTAGCTTGTTATCTTCTACCTGCCGGTGATCTTATTAGTTTTAGCGTGTTATCTTCTACCTGCCGGTGATCTTATTAGTTTTAGCTTGTTATCTTCTACCTGCCGGTGATCTTATTAGTTTTAGCTTGTTATCTTCTACCTGCTGGTTATCTTGATCCTGGACAGTGACCGTGATCATAATCAGTTACCGTGATGGTATATCTTGGTGGTCTTGCTTCTCTACAGATCTCGGGCCATGAAACTTTCCACTAGCTCAGCTAGTGATTTTTTCTTGTGCCTGTGCCATCACCTTAGATCACATTAACATACCATGATCTGTAGATGTATTCAACTTGCTGATCACATTAACATACCATGATATGTAGATATCTGCAACTTGCTGATCAAGTTAACATAATATGATCTGTAGAAATCTACAATTTATTGGTCACATTAATATACCATGATCTGTAGATATCTACAGGTTGCTGATCAAATTAACATACCATGGTCTGTAGATATCTACAACTTGCTTGTCACATTAACATACCATGATCTGTAGATATATACAACTTGCTGATCACATTAACATACCATGATCTGTAGATGTCTACAATTTGCTTCTCTACAGATCTCGGTCCATATTTTCCATTAGCTCAGAATGTGACATTTTCTTGTGCTTGAACCATCACCATAGACTGTCCATGATTTTTCTCTTAGCCTTCATATGCCTCTTTTCCCATTTATATTTCCTGTTGTTATGATATTTTCGAGCACTCCCCATCTCTTTATATGTCGAGTGAGTCAGACTGTCGGGATTCCTTTATGCGTTTGCTTTAGTTAGATATTTCCTGTCTGTCATGTTAGCTGCTCATGCTACTCTTAACATTCTTCTAAAAAACCAAAATGTGTAAACTAGGAAGAAAGTAGGAACAGCTTTATCAGTTAACGATTACACAGTTGTAACGTTTCGGCGCTGAGACTTACAAAACAAACAAACAAACAAGACGAAGAATCAGAGAGAGGAGACAAAGTAAAGATTCACTTTAATTTTATGTTAACCAAACAGCAGAAAATGAAAAAAAAATGGAAAACTGCAAATAACTTATCTCAGCTTCTGGAACAGCACAGAACCACAATCGCCATTATGAAACCAAGTGTCTGTAGTGATCTGTTGGTTGCCCGTGACTTACTTCCTTAGAGTAGGATACGCTCAATGTACCATTTTAGAACTCTTCTTTCTGTTGATAAGTTACATACATGCATACCAAAAGATGTTGTTCATTTGTCTGAAAGTTGTTGGAATATTCTGTTCTTGAATTCAGATTTACATTTCCCATCTGCTTTTACTCACGTGTAATCTTATGCACTTGTCCCAGGGTTGTTACTTGGACCTGTAACATTGCATTTAGGTAGGTTGTTACTTGGGCCTGTTACATTGCATTTAGATGGGCTGTTACTTGGACCTATAACATTGCATTTAGATGGGCTGTTACTTGGACCTGTAACATTGCATTTAGATGGGTTTTTACTTGGACCTGTAACATTGCATTTAGATGGGCTGTTACTTGGGCCTGTAATATTGCATTTAGATGGGTTGTTACTTGGGCCTGTAATATTGCATTTAGGTAGGTTGTTACTTGGATCTGTAACATTGCACTTAGGTGAGTTCGTTTTTCTGATAAACTGTTTCTGTTTTCTTGCTGTTTGGTGACCGACAAATCTTTGATCACGCTTTCTGGTTGTAGTTTGTGCAACTTTTTCCAAAACTCTCCTCACATTCCTTGAGGGAGTCAGAGTACCGCAACGTTATATATGCCACTATGTGCAAATAGCTTACTGTAACTTACACTGGGGAGATCGGTCTTAGATTAGATGACCACATGTAGAAACATTTTTATGACATCTCCCAGCATGCTTCTAAGTTAATCGTTTTAATGACTCAAACCACAGAGGCAAGTCTAATTTTCCAGTAACAGCCACTAAATTATGTCACTCTCGGGGATGTTTGCGTATCCTAATCACGCTGAGGTTTTCCGGTGAGAAAGTCCAACTCTGGACTGGATGGGCAACCACCTCTCACCCGGCGGTGATACACGGGTATTTCAAAACACGTCGAGGTTTTTCGGTGAGAAGGTCCAACTCTGGCCTGGGTGGGCTACCGCCTCTCACCCAGCGGGGATGCACTGATATCCTAAACACGTCGAGGTCTTCCGGTGAGAAAGTCCAACCCTAGACTAAACTGGTGCAATGAAAATCACGGTGTCACGCAATCCCACCAAGAATACAGGCTAAAGCCCTGTGATACTCTGAACCCCTTGTGGTCCTCTCGTGGATCTCGTGTTGTCCTTTCGGGGACCACACAGGAGACCACGGGACCTAATGAGGACCACAGGCGTAAATTCAGTAGGATCACAGTGCGGTTTTGGTGGTAGAAGTGAACGAAGAAGAAGAAGAAGCAGAAGATGTCACTCTGATAACAGAAGACGCCTAGCGCCCGAGAGCCGCTACATTCAGGAACATGGAACTTTTGTACCATATCGTTTAAACTTGAAATTCAGTTACATTTAACATTCCCTTTCTCCACGGCTATAGTTCCTAAGTTTTAGTGTTTCTTCATCTGTAACTTATATTTCAGAACCGCCTCACTGCACAAGATTAGAAACCCTCTACGCGAATCACATTAATCTATTCCATCCACCCTTTTCTCTGCTAAATTACCATTGTATTCCTCTCTTTCTCTCTCTCTCTCTCTCTCTCTCTCTCTCTCTCTCTCTCTTCCATTTTCCTCACCCCCTCTTTACTATCAACCTATCACACATTCCAAGTGTTCATTTAAACATTCACAGCATTCTACCACGCCCACTATTGGACACAGTTTCTTACAAGTTACAGCTAAGTGCTCTCTTTTTTCTACAGTGTATAAACTAGGGAAAAGGTAGGAGCAGCTTTATTACTTAACGAGTACAAAGTTGTGACGTTTCGGCGTAAGCCTTAATCATACAAAAACATACAGGACGAAGAAATAACGAGAGGAGATAAAGTGTAGATTCACATGAATGCTATTTTTAAAAAAAATTAATAATGAATAGTGCACTTAGCTGTAACTGTAAGAATATGTGGCTTGTTCGACGCTGTGTGTCAGAAATGAGCATGGTAGGGCGTAGAGGCTGTTTATATGGAGACTTGTGATCTGTGGTTGGTGGGTCGTGGAGGTGAGAGAGAGAGAGTGGTACAATGTTAGTCTAGCCAGAAGAAGATGAAATAGATGATTATAGTTAGGGTTGAGGGGTTGTAATGTGATGCCGTGAGGAGGTTCTGAACTATGTGTAACAAGTGAGAAGGGAGTGGAGCTTAGTGGGGAGGGATTATAATTGTTGAAGAGGAGAACGCTAGGCGTAGCTGAATAGCGAGTTTAGCCAGTGTGGTTCGAGCGTCCCATAATCCTGAATGTAGCGGTTTTCAAGCGCTAGGCGGCCTGTGTCATCTGCGTGACTTTGTTTGATGGCTGTTACCAGAAAATCAGATTTGCCTCTGTGGTTGGGGCCATTGAAATGATTTGGGACTGGTTTCGAAGCATGCTGCGCGATATCATACAGATGTTTCTGCATGCGGTCTCATAATCTGAAGCCAGTCTCACCAATATACGTTATCATGCATCTTTTCACATTATGGGACTCGCATGTGAATGCCTCATGAAGAGTGAGGATAGTTTTGGGAAAGGTGATTGTTTTCGTTTCCCAGACTACAGGGCAGGTAACGCAGCGGGGGCAGTTACGTTTTCTGGTACCAACATATGTAAGGCTCCGCTTCAAGTGGCTGTGGACGAGGATGTCCTTAAGGTTTGGCTCACGTTTGTATGCCAACAGGGGTTGATCGTGAGTGTCGGGGTCGAGTTGGATTAGCGGCAGATGACGATAAAGAATTTTTTTAACCATCTGATCATGCGGGTGGAAAGGCAGTACTAACTTAACTCTGTCTGATGGAGTAACAGGCTTTTTCCTGAATGCTTCATTGCGGCTCACTAGTTGGATACGATTGAAGGCTTCACGAGGACATTTTCTGGGTAGTGGCGATGACGGAAAAATTCTAACAACTTGTTGCACTATCTATAAAGTCTAAATTATCCTGACATATGCGGCGAAGACGGAGGAGTTTTGAGATGGGGTGGAGTTCTTACAGGCTTCAGGATGGGAAGAGGTGTAAAGCAAATAGATGTGGCTGTCGGTGGGCTTGTAAAATACAGAGGTGACAAGCCTGTTTGTGCCAAAAGAAATTTTAATGTCTAAAAAGTTGACGGACTTGTCAGAAATTTCGTAAGTGAATTTTATGTTGTTATTAAGTTAGTTGGCGAATTAAATAAATTCATTTAGGTCTTCCTGTGGTATACTGGTGATTCCAATGCCATCATCGATGTATCTTTTATAGAATTCTGGAAATCTCCCAGTATAGGTTTCCCATAACTTAAATTCCAGAAAGCCCATAAACAGACATGCATAACTTTACCCATTTTCGTTCTTATAGTAACACCACTGATTTGCTCAAAGTATTCGCCGTTGAATTCGAAAGAATTTAGGTTTAGTACTAGCTGTGTCTTTCGGCGTGATGTACAAGATGGCGGACGTTTTTTTAACGCTCTCGCTGGCATGCAGAAATCAACGGAATTCCGCTTGATCTGTTACATATCATGTACCGGGAGTTGGGCATAAGGCTAACAACCTTATCCTGGGACCTATCTATTGGCGACTCCAGATGGGAAAAAAGATATCGTTATGGAAACTCGCAGAGAAACCAACCGAGCATCAGGGATGCCAACTCCGAAGAGCTCATTCGTCGGCCCCAAACATGTGACAAGGATTGGATTTGGAATGTGAGAACGATGGCAGCACCAACAAAAACCACTCAGGTCATCAAAGAAATGGAGAGATACCATCTAGACATACTGGGCATCAGCGAAATGCGATGGCCAGAAGCAGGTAAAAGATCGGCGGAAAACGGTAAGTTAATAATACATTCAGGCAGAAATGATGATAAAATCCGGGATGGGGTGGGCATTATTATGTCAAATGTAGGTGCAAAGAGCCTTGTAGAATGGGAACCGGTGAACAGTCGTATAATAAGAGCACGATACAACCTACGACACGGAAGAATGACAATAATACAGTGTTATGCACCCACGAATGATGCAGATGATGATGTGAAAGACGACTTCTATCACCAACTACAACAAATCATCAACAAAGTCCCTAAACACGCCATCCTAATTGCTATGGGGGACTTCAATGCTAAGGTAGGGAAGGATAATACCGAGGTTGAAAAAGTGATGGGGAAAGAAGGAATTGACATGGTTAATCAGAATGGAGAAAGATTAATTGAAGTGTGTCTAACAGAGGGCATGGTCATTGGAGGCACAATATTCCCACACAAAGAGATACATAAAACAACGTGGATATCTCCAGATGATAGAACTAGAAACCAGATAGATAATTTTTGTATTAGAAAGCAATACAGAACATCTCTCATGGATGTAAGGGCTTATAGGGGTGCAGATGTCAACAGTGATCACAACCTGTGCATAGGGAAAATAAAACTAAAATTGAAAAGTCAACACAAGAAATCAGTACACAGAAAGATAAACAGCCACAGCCTACAAGAAGAAAATACTAACATTAATTTCAATCAGGAACTTGCCAATCATTCCAAAACACCCAGTGAAGTTGAGGAGATAGGTATAGATGAGTTATGGAATTTTTACAGCACAGCCATAATCACAGCAGCAAAAGTAAGCGTTCGACTGGAAAAACCAAATAGAAAAGCATGGATATCAGATAAAACATGGAAGTATATACATGAAAGACGAGCAGTCAAATTAGACATGTTGAATGCAAAAACAGATCATGAAAGAGATTTGGCAAAAGCAACATACAAAGAAATAGACAAGAAAGTAAAAAATTCAGCTAGAAGGGATAAAAGAGAATACATAGACAATATGGCGAAAGAGGCAGAAAAAGCAGCAAAAACAGGAGACAGCAAAACTTTATATAACATACAAAAGAGGCTAACAGGTACTGTTATATCTAAAGAAAGACCAATCCTTAGCAAAACTGGAACAGTATTAACATCAAATAAAGACCAAAAGCAAAGATGGGCTGAACACTTCCAAGAAATACTTAATCGACCACACCCAAAAATAATTGTTAAACCTTGAAACTGACTTACCAGCCCCACAACTCAATGTCAACCTAGATGAAATTAAATTGCATGAAATTGAAACAGCAGTGAATTTAATGGCTAACAACAAAGCTGCAGGTGAAGATGAAATAACAGCCGAAATGCTAAAAGCTATCAATAGTGACAACATGAGACAACTACAGAGAATGTTTAACAAGATTTAGAAAGAAGAAAAGGTCCCTTCTAACTGGAAGAAAAGAATCATTGTTAAAATACCAAAAAAAGGGCAACCTTAGAGACTGTAACAACTGGAGAGGAGTAACCTTAATATCAGTTGTGTCAAAAGTATTTTGCAAGGTCATTTTGATTAGACTCAAAGATATAATGGATACTGCAATGAGAGAAGAACAAGCAGGATTTCGAAAAGGGAGAAGCTGTCTCGATCAGATCTTTACTCTCAGAATAATACTTGAAGAACATATTGAAAAGCAGAAACCATTAATACTGAACTTCATAGATTTTAAAAAGGCATTTGATAGAATACACAGAGATTCATTATGGAGAATTTTATGTCTATATGGAATACCATCTAAAATTGTCAACATCATTAAGGACTTATATAATGGATATGTTTGTGCAGTCAAGACAGAAGAAGGGATAAGTGAATGGTTCCAGATTGAAACAGGCGTGAAACAAGGATGTATACTGTCTCCGTTACTTTTTGGAATTACAGTAGACTTCATAATGAAAAAATGCTGCACAGGTAACACAGGTATTGACTGGGTACATGGGACCCAACTAGAAGATCTTGATTTTGCTGATGACATAACTCTTATCAGTAATAATGTGAACTCCATGCAAGAAAAAACAGATAGCCTGTCTTCACTGGCTAGCAAAATAGGACTTGAAATTAACAAAGACAAAACAAAAATAATGAAAATTCCCATCAATCAAAAGGGAAAAATACACATAGAAGGGACAGATATTGAAGAAGTCAATCAATTTGCATACCTTGGCAGCTACATAGACCAGGATGGTGACACTAGAAAGGAAGTTAGAGTCAGAATTGCAAAAGCAGCATCAATCTTCAAGAATCTTGAGAACATATGGAATTCAAAAGTTATAAGCACAAAAACCAAGTTAAGACTATTCAATTAAAATGTAATATCCAACCTTATCTATGCATGCGAAAGCTGAAAAAAAACTAAAGAAATAGAAAAGAAATTAGACTCTTTTGAAAACAAATGCATAAGGAAAATACTCGGCATCAAGTGGAATGAATTCAAGAACAATGCAGAAATAAGACAGATGACAGATGACTGAACAACAACCAGTCTCATTGGTGATCAGGAAAAGGAGATGGACATATGTTGGTCACTTGATGAGAAGAAATGATCAGAGAATCCCAAAACAAGCTATCAAGTGGAACACAACAGGCCGAAGAAAAAGAGGCAGACCGCGTGAAACTCTGAAGAGGACATTGTTAAGAGAGGCCAAATTAACAGGTATAAAATCCTTTGATGAGGTTGAAAGACTCGCCGAAGACAGGAAAAATTGGCGAACTACTTTGCGAGCCCTATGTGACGTTTAATGGCACGGGAAGGATATAAGATATATGTAAGATTAGCTGTGTAAGCCTGATTATGGTGTCAGTGCTAGTAGTGGGGTGAGGGTCTTTCTCGAGAAAATAGCGGAGTGAAAGAGTGTATCTTCATGAGGGAATAGAAGTATATAGAGAGCAGATATCAAGGAGAAAGATGTGATAGGTGTGGTGTTGAGAGAGTGTGATCATATCAAAAGTTGTTAAGGCGTGGTTTGTACCTTTCAAAAAAGAGGCTGTTACTAACGGCTGGAAAATGCTGTCCAAAAAGTCAGACATGTGCTCAGTGGGGCATGAGCATGCTGATATTATAGAACGTCCAGGATTACCAGGTTTGTGGATTTTAGGAAGAAGATAGAAGGTGGCGTTGCCTAAACAGATGTCCTTAATGTGAAGAGAAACAGCTTGGTGTGGGAGGCCACCTTCTGTAATAAAGTCTTTAACGGCTTTTTCCATTTTATCATTACTTGAACGGGTAGCATCATTTTTACATGGGGTACATAAGTTTGTGTTGCTGAGTTGGGACATTCCTTCCGCAGTATATGTATCTTTTTTCTAAACCACGAGATTCCATCTTTTATCGGTTAGTTTTATTACTATGTCATTTCGACGTCAGAGTTTGGACAATGCCCTGGACTTTCCCTTGTTTAGGTTGAAATGTCGAAGTGTTGGTGGTCGGAGGTTCTTGATTTCACGCCACGTCATATCAGTGTACAATAATTGGTGTATAAGTATACAACTATACACTAAGCACTGCCAAGTCTGCGAGTCCCGAAATGTGATATATGTCATCGTGTGCAAAAGATGCAGGATAACATATATCGGTGAGACTGGCCTCAGATTAGGGGACCGCATGCAAAAACATCTGTACGACATCGTCCAGCATGCTTCGAAATCAGTCCCAAATCATTTCAATGGCCCCAACCACAGAGGCAAATCTGATTTTCTGGTAACAGCCATTAAACAATGTCACGCAGATGACACAAGCCGCCTGGCACTTGAGAACCGCTACATTCAAAATTATGGGACGCTGGAACCACATGGGTTAAACTCGCTGTTTAGTTACACGTAACATCATCTTCTTCAATCATTATAGTACCTCTCCACTAAATCCACCCCTTCTTACTTTTCAAACTTCCTCACAGCATCACTCTGCAACCCCGCTATTTTCTCTGCAACCCCTCTTCCCCAGTCACCTGTTTCAATTTCTCCTAGCTAGGCCAGTAGTGCGTCACTCTCTCTCCCCTCCTCGGTTCCCCATCCACCACCCCCAGTTACAACCCACCGACCACATGTCACAGGTCTCTATTTAAACAATTTCCACGTCCTACCAGATCCATTCCTGACACACACCACCGGACAAGCCACACCTTGCAATTTACAGCTAAGTACTCCTTTAAAATTTTTTTTTAAAACAGTATTCATGTGAATCTATACTTTATCTCCTCTCTCTATTTCTTAGTCCTGTATGTTTTTGTATGATTAAGGCTCACGCCGAAACGTCATAACTTTGTAATCGTTAAGTAATAAAGCTGCTCCTACTTTTTTCCGATTTTATACATTCATATCAGTGTACAGATCTAAAGCTTGGGAAGCCCCGGGGGAAGGTGTCCAGTGATATTTATGGTGGTAGTAACGGGCGAATGGGTCATCGCGGTTTTGTATGCGTTGGTTAGATTCTTTGTTAGCAAAGTAATATTTAAATCGTAGTCGACGGTGGAACTGTTTAACATCGCGGAGTAAACAATAGCGATCATACTTAGGGCGGGCAGGAATAAATTTAAGGCCTTTGCCGAGGACTTGTTTCTCATCATCAGAAAGAGGCAAGTTGGAGAATACAGACTATATTAGAGGTTGGAGGAAGAGGAGGAGAGGGAGTATCATCTACGGGTGGGGGTGTGAGAACTTGAATGTGCTGTGTAATCTGGGAAGGTTGGTCGGGAGGTGTTAAAGAAGTCTGATGGTCAAGTGAGATGTTGGTCAAATGTGGCAGAAGAGAGGGGCCGATTGGAGAGTGGATCACCTCTAGAAGCAGAAGAGACCGGCTGTAGTGGGGCTAGAGGCAGGAGTAGGTTAATTTTATGTTCTTTGCAAGAGATATAGAACTGGTAAAGTTGGCGATTTGTAACGTGTATAATGTGTTTGATAAGAAGAAGGAGAACACTGTTGCCTGATGTGTAAGAGTGAAGGCAGCATTCAAGGCTATCTTTAACCCGATCGAGGCTGGAAAAAAGGCGTCTGTGATTCTGAATAATTCAGCGCATTCTGAGCCGAGGGAAATTTTTCTCGATCTTATCCAGAAGTCTTTGTTCAAGCACATGGAGCGTGAGAGCAGAGAAGAATCTGTACGATTTCCCCCCAGCATGCTTCGAAACCAGTCCCAAATCATTTCAATGGCCCCAGCCACAGAGACAAATCTGATTTTCTGGTAACAGCCATCAAACAAAGTCACGCAGATGACACAGGCCG
The DNA here is from genome assembly GCA_009760885.1 of Achatina immaculata. Classification (NCBI taxonomy): domain Eukaryota; kingdom Metazoa; phylum Mollusca; class Gastropoda; order Stylommatophora; family Achatinidae; genus Lissachatina; species Lissachatina immaculata. The sequence goes on along the minus strand of CM019704.1, from coordinate 12,981,436 downwards.
CCTAGCGCTTGAGAACCGCCACATTCAGGATTATGAGACGCTGGAACCACACCGGTTAAACTCGCTATTCAGCTACACCTAGCATACTCCTCTTAAAGAATTATAATCTCTCTCCAATAAGCTCCACTCCCTTCTCACTTGTTACACATAGTTCAGAACCTCCTCACAGCATCACATTACAACCCCTCTACCCTAACTATAATCATCTATTTCACCTTCTTCTGGCTAGGTTAACATTGTACCATTCTCTCTCCCCTCCACGGTTTCCCCACCCACCACCGCCAGTTACGACCCACCAACCATACATCACAAGTCTCCATTTAAACAGCCTCTACGCCCTACCATGCTCATTTCTGACACACAACGCCGAACAAGCCACATCTTCTTACAGTTACAGCTAAGCACTCTATTCATTATTATTTTTTAAAAATAGCATTCATGTGAATCTATACTTTATCTCATCTCTCTATTTCTTCGTCCTGTATGTTTTTGTATGATTAAGGCTCACTCGAAAACGTTACAACTTTGTAATCGTTAAGTAATAAAGCTGCTGCTATTTTTTCCCTTGTTTATACATTCTGGTATCACAGCTTTACTGTAGTGCTTGGTGTATAATTGTATGCTTATACACTAATTATCGTGTGTTACCTTTTTTTCCAATTTTTTCCCCATTCCTATTTGTTGTATACCATTCATGTCAAGTTATATCTTTTTTTCTCTATTTCTTTGTCCTGTAAGTTTTTGTATGATTAAGGTGTAAACCGAAACGTTACCAGTTAATAAAACTGCTACTACAGCTTTACTGCTGTGGCTTTGTGTATATTTATATATATATTTATATTTATATATTTTGTCTTATAACTAACCCAAACTACTCGCGTGTAACTATCGTTCTGATGTCTTGTTGCAAAGATGTCAAGATAAGTGTCAACAATGAGCACTGAACTTTGAACCTAGAACTGAGTGGTACAATACTGCTCACTGTAAATGGGTATCAATGTATGCAAGTAACCATTAGCGGGCTTTTACGAAACTGTTACACGTAAATTGTTTCGATGGCACCAGACACACTGTTACATGCACATTGTTTTGCTGACACCAGATCAAATATTTTGCTTTCGTTCATTTTAGAATATAATTTATATGTCTTATATTGTGATGGTAGTAGTTCTATTTAATTACAGTTTACGAAAGATGACACTGGACTTATTACACTACAACAGTGCATTGTGATATTATTTCTACTGGGGTAATATCATTTCTTCCTGTGTCATGTCACTTCTTCTAGTGTGATATCATTTCTGCCTGTGTGATGCCAATTCTGCTGGTGTGATGTCACTTCTGTCGTTGAGATGTCACTTCTGACATGATGTCACTTCTGCTGGTGTTATGTCACTACTAGTATTATTTCTCTTCTACCGTGGGATGTCACTTCTACCGTAGAATGTTACTTCTATCAGTATGATGTAACTTCTTCTAGCATGATGTCACTCCTATTGGTGTGATGTCATTTCCGCTAATGTGATGTCACTTCTGCCGGTATGGGAATGGAGATCCACAACCGCTGTATTACAGTTTGCACTATGTGATGACATATCTTCACTCTGTTACACATATTCACTGTGATATGTCTTCACTCTGTAGGAACATTCACTGTAACATACACCTTCACTCTGTCACACATATTCACTGTGACATAGATCTTTATCTTGATGTGTAATCTGGAATAGGAAACAAAGAAAAACAAACAGAAAACTGGAACTTTTGTAGCGAGTTTTTCTTTCTTCAAGGAGAAAACAACCATCAGTTCACGTTCAGGGTGAACAGGTGAGACTTAGGAAAATGGCTGTATCAATAGTTTCTCCACCCAGGAATTTTAGGAATATACTGAGTTATTGATTTCTGTGTCCATGTTGTTTGTTCTTGCCTGATTTGTTGTTTTCTGTGTCCATGTTGTTTGTTCTTGCCTGATTTGTTGATTTCTGTGTCCATGTTGTTTGTTCCTGCCTGATTTGTTGATTTCTGTATCCATTTTGTTTGATCTTGACTGATTTGTTGATTTCTGTATCTATGTTATTGTTCTTGCCTGATTTGTTGATTTCTGTGTCCATGTTGTTTGTTCTTACCTGATTTGTTGATTTATATGTCCATGTTGTTTGTCCTTGCCTGATTTGTTGATTTCTGTGTTCATGTTGTTTGTTCTTGCCTGATTTGTTGATTTCTGTGTTCATGTTTGTTCTTGCCTGATTTGTTGATTTCTGTGTTCATGTTGTTTGTTCTTGCCTGATTTGTTGATTTCTGTGTCCATGTTTGTTCTTGCCTGATTTGTTGATTTCTGTGTTTGTGTTGTTTGGTTTTGTCTGATTTGTTGATTTCTGTATCCATGTTGTATAGTCTTGACTGATTTGTTGATTTCTGTGTCCATGTTGTTTGATTTTGACTGATTTGTTGATTTTTGTGTTTGTGTTGTTTGGTTTTGCCTGATTTGTTGATTTCCGTCTGATTTGTTGATTTTTGTGTCCATGTTGTTTGATTTTGACTGATTTGTTGATTTTTGTGTACATGTTGTTTGGTTTTGACTGATTTGTTGATTTTTGTGTACATGTTGTTTGGTTTTGACTGATTTGTTGATTTTTGTGTACATGTTATTTGGTTTTTGCCTGATTTGTCGATTTCTTGTCAAAGTTGTCTGAGTGCAGGTTTTTTGTGTTATTTCAGTTGTTCGTTTTTGAGAGCATTTATGTTTTGTTTTGTAAACAAAGTTGCTTTTTTCTGAGAGTATATTTTTCTGTTAAATCTTCTCTTTTATCATGACTTAAACATAATTATATTTTAATGCATCATCATCATCATCATCATCATCATCATCATCATCATCACCAGGTGCCGTGCCGACTGGCGTTGCTATTATGCTTCTCCAGAGTACCCGATCCTTCATGCAGTCCATTAGCTCAGTTGGTGATCTCCTCTCACACCATCCTGTCAGACTGTCCAGTATCATTTCTCTTGGTCTTCCTCTTGATCTTCTTCCTTCTATTTGTCCTGTTGTTATAATATTTTCACTGCCCCCTCTTCTCACTGGATGTCCTATGAAAGTACATTGTCTCTCTCTTATTTTTTTTTTTTTGACAATTTTTTTTTTCTATCTCATCTCTTCTCAAACATTCTCCATTAGTTATTTTTGCTGTCCAGGGAGTTCGCAACATCCTTCTAATAAATAACATTTCTGATGCTTCCAATGATTTTTGTGCAGACTGCCTATTGTCAATGATTCACTTCCATATAACGAGATATTTTAGTACAGTTTGCACTAAATCATTTTTTGTATACATAAGAAAGATAGCGAAAATGATAATATTTATAATGATGATGCTAGCTACCTCCAGACAAAACGATTACCAGCTCCGGTTTATAATAACCAGAAACAATGCGTCAGCTCCACGTTATAACTAACCAGAAACAATGCGTTAGCTCCACTTTATAACTAACCAGAAACAATGGCTCAATTCCACGTTATAACTAATCAAAAACAATTCCTCAGCTACACCTTATACTAACTAGAAACAATGCGTCAGCTCCACGATATAAGTAACCAGAAACAATGAGTCAGCTCCACTTTATAACTAAGCATAAACAATGCGCCAGCTCCACTTTATAACTAACCAGAAACAATGCGTCAGCTCCACGATATAAGTAACCAGAAACAATGAGTCAGCTCCACTTTATAACTAAGCATAAACAATGCGCCAGCTCCACTTTATAACTAACCAGAAACAATGCGTCATTCCAGTTTTCACCTTCCTACAAGAAAATCGAATATCTGCTGCACTTATCACCCTAACTCACAGAATATACATCTGCTTTCATGTATCGCACTCTACAAATCAAACCCATTTATTTCACTTATCACCCTCTGGTCACCAATTACACATCTGCTTTCACGTTATCACCCTCCACAGATCAAACACATCAACTTCACTTATCACTCTCTCAGATCAAACACATCAACTTCATTTATCACCTTTTACGGACCAAATACACACCTGCTTTCAACCGCCTCTAAAGAAAACAAACATTAGCTCTAGATGTTTGGTGATAAACAATCTTATGCAGCATGAAGTATTCATAGTGACCCAGTTATCAGGTGATATACAATTTTATGCAGCAGGAAGTATTCATGGTGACCCATTTATCAGAGGGTGGAAACAAACAATTTGGCCAGGACATAATGAGTCCCGGCTTTTGCAGTACTGCAGAATATATGGAAATCTAACAAACTAAGCATGAATACGAAAATCAGGATATTTAAGAGTAATGTTCTAAGTGTACTACTCTATGGAAGTGAATGCTGGAAAATCACCAAAACCATAGAAAACAAGCTGAATTCTTTCCAGACTAAATGTTTACGAAGAATTAGAAAAATATTTTGGCCAAACACCATAAGAAATAACATCTTGTTGGCAGAAATGCAGACGAAACCACTGACAGCAGTTATTGAGGAAAGACGCTGACGATGGCTGGGACATGTGTTCCGAATGACTGATAACTCACTACCAAAAAACAGCACTAAGATGGACACCACAGGGGAACAGAAGTAAGGGTAGACCAAAAGAGACATGGAGAAGAACAACAGAGAGGATGTTGAGCAATAGAGGGCTCACCTGGGCAAAAGCAGAAAAAAAGGCAAAGGACAGGGATTTGTGGAAAACCCTTGCGGAAGCCCCATGTGCCCTGGGCACTTAAGGTTGAGATATATATATATATATATATATATATATATATATATATATATAATGAGTCCCCGATAAACGAAGAAACCCCAGGCTGATGAAGCAAATCTCTTTGTCAAGTTCTACATAAACAGGAATCATATGAAACTAAATACTACAGAAACAATCTTATAGTGGTGACAGGTATACACAGGCAGAAATCACATGAAACTAAACACTACAGATAAAAGCTTAGAGCAGTGACAGGTCTATACATGCAGGAATCACATGAAACTAAAAGCTACAGATAAAAGCTTAGAGCATTGACAGGTCTATACATGCAGGAATCACATGAAACTAAACGCTACAGATAAAAACTGAGTGGTAACAGACGGACTTCTCTCTAAATCAACGTGCCAACATTCTCCAGTAAAAGTCTGTCGGCAGTTCCTGCATATTTTTTTTTTCGGAACGGTTTACCTGATGGGCCATGACTAAATTTGTTCCTGCCACGTCTTCTGAAATCAAGTCGAGTTCATGCCATGTCTGAATTGAAGTAGTACTCCTTTCTTTGAATGCTACACTGTACTATTTTAAGCAATTACTGGCTTAACTACAACACTAAGACTCAGAAACATTACACAGATATACACCGTATAACTGTATACCAGTAACAAACCAGGCGAACATTAACAAGAGCACTATATTGCCAGCAACACGAACATGACCAGTCTAACAGAGTGATAACTCAACCATGAGAAATGACAAATGGCACACTTAACATCGAGTCCAAATATCACAGAAGTCAGAATTTGCAATAATATCGAAAAAGTTTTAATAGGAAACCAAACGTGTGTATGAATGGTTGCAAAATGGAATTATGAAAATGGAGTAACACAAAATAATTAGTGCATGAGGAGATAACTATACACTGAGCCACTGTAGTAAAGCTGTGATACCAAAATGATGATATTTATGATGATGATGCCAGCTACCTCCACACAAAACGATCACCAGCTCCGCTTTACAACTAACCAGAAACAATGCGTCAGCTCCATTATATAAGAAGAGGTTCTGAGCTATGTGTAACACTAAGTTCCACTCCCTTCTCACTTGTTACGCATAGTTCAGAACCTCCTCACAGCATCACATTACAAACCCTCTACCCCAACTATAATCACACATTTTGTAAAAGGCTTTCTTTGGAGAGATGATGTATTACTAATTGTGCCAACACGGCATTGCTAAAGGCGTATGCCTCTGTGGCAGTACACAGAGAGTCAGAGATACTGACTTTCTGTGGACTTTAATTGTATTAGAAAGACTTAGATGTTGTTTCCTGTAAGAGTTGGTAACACTACTTTATCAAAAAAAAAGGCAAACTTGTCACTATGGTATACCCCGAGTGACACAACAACAATGCCAGGTTCGCAACTGCCACAACAAAAACAACAATGTCATGTAATAAAAACTTGTACAGGACTCCCACTCACTCAACAGGACTAACAGATAAGAACTCAATGTAGGTAATGAATAGACTAAGTTCCAAGATACCGAACAAACATTTATTGATTGAAAAAAAAATGAATGGTGGAAGATGGAGATGAGGAAGGAAAATGAACTGCCAACATGGCAGGGTGGTTTAACAAGCAATACAAGAGCTTCCTGGGCTCGTAGTCGACGCCATGGAGAAGAAAACAATAAGCAAGTAAAACAGCTACTTACTATATAGTGAACTTCCAACACATCTCCCGAACACACTAATCTGTTCTGACAAGGACAACACTCCTAGCATCTACATATCAGTACAAGGTAAAAGAACATTGTCCTAAAGGACAGTATGCTGAGCTAAAACTATTACATTCTAAAACTGACTTACAACTACTCCACTGGGAAAATGACTACTCAGTAAAACATTCTACGCAAAATCCGATCTAGCAAAAGTTTCTCAAGCTTAAATATTCCCTACAAATTTACTCTGAACTTTCTCTAAAAGATCATGAGACGTCTGACTCTAGTGAAATTGGGTAATAAGGTGTCAAACATTTCCAAATTTAACTTTGTTATTAAATATACCTAGTCTAGACAGACGGCTCACCAAATATTTTAATAATTCTTGTGAATTTAACATGTCAAAACTGACCTGGAGTAAAAACAAACAAAACATTCCAATGCTTACATTTTCTGTTACTCTTTTCGTCTGGTCATGTCGACGCAGACATTCCACTTTTGACACAATCAATGAGATTTACAAATCATAAACAACATAATCTTGAGCTATCTATGTCATAATTAAGAAAGGGCTTTAAAATTTATAGACTAAGTACTAGTTTTATATTGGATTACATTCCTTAGATAGTAAAAACCTATAGTGACCAAATGCAGTACTGAAATACTGCTACAGATATCTCAACCCCCTTTAAAATAGATATTTGGCCATATCTCCCCAAACCAGTTAATTCTCACTAGAATGAAACTAATATTACCAAAATATGCTCATAATGCTGTACTCCAAAAACAGTACTCTCCAATAGAGCACACTTATTGGCGTTATTGAACTCTGCTCTGAAATTGATGCATCTTCATGCTCTTTTTGTAAACATCTATTCTCATCATATAAATGCTATACACATGTGGGATAGGTTAACTCAAGTAGAATATATTATCATCTATTCACATCATACACAACTATACGTTATACATATGTAGAATAGGCACAACTTTGGGTATAACATGTAATCATCCATCCTAATCATATGAAACTATCCGTTATACATATGTAGAACAGGTAAAATCTGGTATTACATGTAATCATCCATCTTAATCATATGAAAACATCCATTATACATATGTAGAAGAGGTAAACTCTGGTATTACATGTAATCATCCATCTTAATCATATGTAACTATCCGTTATACATATGTAGAAGAGGTAAACTCTGGTATTACATGTAATCATCCATCTTAATCATATGAAACTATCCGTTATACATATGTAGAACAAGTAAAATCTGGTATTACATGTAATCATCCATCTTAATCATATGAAACTATCCGTTATACATATGTAGAACAGGTAAACTCTGGTATTAGGCTAAACCACCTTCCATTCATCCCTCCAAGGGATTGTGCTCCGTACCAACTGTACGGGCTAAATAAAAAAATGTTTAACTGGTCTGACAAGACCCCTCTATGGAACATAACCTCGTGGATAATGCTGTCACATCCAAGATAATAATTCATATCAGGAATATCTCTAACACTAAAGTCCGCCATAATTAAATTGCGAACCGAGATTAGACATTATAACCATAGCTCCAATTGCAGGAAACCTCTATGGTATACTTAGACTCTGGGATATGCTATGTTGCACTGGGAACTTCATATTCATAACTTCACTCAAACTATTATTTCTGCTGACTACGGAATATATGAGCTTTCACTATAATCAAATCATGAGCTATATCTAATTCTTATCTTATATCTTATATCCTTCCCGTGCCATTAAACGTCACATAGGGCTCGCAAAGTAGTTCGCCAATTTTTCCTGTCTTCGGCGAGTCTTTCAACCTCATCAAAGGATTTTATGCCTGTTAATTTGGCCTCTCTTAATAATGTCCTCTTCAGAGTTTCACGCGGTCTGCCTCTTTTTCTTCGGCCTGTTGTGTTCCACTTGATAGCTTGTTTGGGGAATCTCTGATCATTTCTTCTCATCAAGTGACCAACATATGTCCATCTCCTTTTCCTGATCACCAATGAGACTAGTTGTTGTTCAGTCATCTGTCTTATCTCTGTATTGTTCTTGAATTCATTCCACTTGATGCCGAGTATTTTCCTTATGCATTTGTTTTCAAAAGAGTCTAATTTCTTTTCTATTTCTTTAGTTGTTTTCCAGCTTTCGCATGCATAAATGAGGGTAGATATTACATTTGAATTGAATAGTCTTAACTTGGTTTTTGTGCTTATAACTTTTGAATTCCATATGTTCTCAAGATTCTTGAAGATTGATGCTGCTTTTGCAATTCTGACTCTAACTTCCTTTCTAGTGTCACCATCCTGGTCTATGTAGCTGCCAAGGTATGCAAATTGATTGACTTCTTCAATATCTGTCCCTTCTATGTGTATTTTTCCATTTTGATTGATGGGAATTTTCATTATTTTTGTTTTGTCTTTGTTAATTTCAAGTCCTATTTTGCTAGCCAGTGAAGACAGGCTATCTGTTTTTTCTTGCATGGAGTTCACATTATTACAGATAAGAGTTATGTCATCAGCAAAATCAAGATCTTCTAGTTGGGTCCCATGTACCCAGTCAATACCTGTGTTACCTGTGCAGCATTTTTTCATTATGAAGTCTACTGTAATTCCAAAAAGTAAAGGAGACAGTATACATCCTTGTTTCACGCCTGTTTCAATCTGGAACCATTCACTCATCTCTTCATCTGTCTTGACTGCACAAACATATCCATTATATAAGTCCTTAATGATGTTGACAATTTTAGATGGTATTCCATATACACATAAAATTCTCCATAATGAATCTCTGTGTATGCTGTCAAATGCCTTTTTAAAATCTATGAAGTTCAGTATTAATGGTTTCTGCTTTTCAATATGTTCTTCAAGTATTATTCTGAGAGTAAAGATCTGGTCGAGACAGCTTCTCCCTTTTCAAAATCCTGCTTGTTCTTCTCTCATTGCAGTATCCACTATATCTTTGAGTCTAATCAAAATGACCTTGCAAAATACTTTTGACACAACTGATATTAAGGTTACTCCTCTCCAGTTGTTACAGTCAATAAGGTTGCCCTTTTTTGGTATTTTAACATTGATTCCTTTCTTCCAATTAGAAGGGACCTTTTCTTCTTTCCAAATCTTGTTAAACATTCTCTGTAGTTGTCTCATGTTGTCACTATTGATAGCTTTTAGCATCTCGGCTGTTATTTCATCTTCACCTGCAGCTTTGTTATTAGCCATTAAATTCACTGCTGTTTCAATTTCATGCAATTTAATTTCATCTAGGTTGACATTGAGTTGTGGGGCTGGTAAGTCAGTTTCAAGGTTTAACAATTCTTTTGGGTGTGGTCGATTGAGTATTTCTTGGAAGTGTTCAGCCCATCTTTGCTTTTGGTCTTTATTTGATGTTAATAGTGTTCCAGTTTCTAATTAGCTGAAAGAAAAACATTTAAAATCGAAATATTATGCCGCCAATATCTCCTTGCAGATTAATTCCCAATTCATAACAAGTATGGTAAATCTGAAACTTCAAATCATATGGTTGATCTCAAACAATCCATATCACAGGGTAACAACATCCAGGGATGGAAGAATCTTTCTGTTATCTAGATAAAACATATCGATGCATAAAGCAATAAAATAACAATCAATAACTTTCTAACTAATGTGGATGAAATATCTTCACAACTAATAATGTCCACTACTGTAGATGAGAAATCTTCACAACTAATAATGTCCGCTAATGTAGATGAAAAATCTTCACAACTAATAATGTCCATAATGTAGATGAAAAATCTTCACAACTAATAGTGTTCACTAATGTAGATGAAAAATCTTCACAACTAATAATGTCCACTATTGTAGATGAAAAATCTTCACAACTAATAATGTCCACTAATGTAGATGAAAAATCTTCACAACTAATAATGTCCACTAATGTAGATGAAAAATTTTCACAACTAATAATGTCCACTAATGTAGATGAAAAATCTTCATAGCTAATAATGTCCACTAATGTAGATGAAAAATCTTCACAACTAATAGTGTTCACTAATAGAGATGAAAAATCTTCACAACTAATAATGTCCACAATATTGGAATTCACCGCAGTCAATATATGATACGTTGAAATTTCTGTAGACTGAAGCACAAACTATTACCATTCAAGTTCATAATGTTCATAAATTCACAAGTGATGACGATACTAATGTTTCCATAATCATGGTTGATTATTCTGCTGACAAAGTCTTTCACAAATGATTGTTTCTGGCTGGAACTAGAAGAAGTGATTATCACAAACAACAAATGATACCTGCCCTTTTCTGCGATGATTAAAGAAGCAAGAAATTCCCAAGTATGTGATGCTGCTCTAACACAGTGGGATCAACTGGACTAGGCTGGATCTACACTCAAGGCAAGGTTGGGCACACTCTCTGCACTGGGCTAGGCTGGATCTACAGACAAGGCAAGGTTGGGCACACTCTCTGCACTGGGCTAGGCTGGATCTACACTCAAGGCAAGGTTGGGCACACTCTCTGCACTGAACTAGGCTGGATCTACAGACAAGGCAAGACTGGGCACTCTCTCTACACTGGACAATATATGAGTGGATGGAAGTACTGCTTGGAAGCAGGGACCCAGAGGTGCTTCAGACTTCAAGTGGGAATGGTCATCATCGATGTCTTGAGAAACTACTAGACAACATCCCTGAATTGAGACCCCACTATTGCTAAACCTACTAGAGAATTCTTACTTCTCCAGTAGCTTGCTTTTGTCTATGATGTTCAGTCCACTCAGTGCCATTTCTATGACTGCTTCACTGCGTTTGAGTCTTTCATGGAAGCATCATATACTCTGCCAAGGCTCTTCACTGGCTCTTCCCCTACAGTTGGGATTATTTGATAACCACTGTGTACGATCTTTCTATCACTTCCCCCTTTATGAGTGACAGGCTTCTTGACTTCTTTGGCTTGAAGCTCATGCGGCACCATATGATAAGGCTGTCCAAACGCTCTAACTTCTTTCGTGCCTGTGCTTCACTGGTTGTTATTACTGCTGTGTTATCCATGAGCGCTTTTAGTAGTGGCATCTGACATCCATTTCTGAACCTTGGGTCGTATGCTGCTCCTTCTGTTGCGTTCCGGATTACTTGCATGGCTAGTAAGAACAGTGTGGGAGATATTGTATAGCCCATTGCAATTCCTACCTAAAGCTCATTCCATCTTGTAATATATCCTGATGTTCTAAATCTCACGAGGAACCAGGTGAAGTACATTTTCAGCATCTTCGTGGTTTATTTTGGCACATGATACATGTCTAGTGCTAGCCATATCATCTGGTGCGGTACTGAGCCATACGAATTGGCTAGGTCAAGCCATATTACCTGTAGATCTTGCTTTCAAGATCTTGCCTGTTGAATAGCTTCCCAAATCATTGAAGCATGCTTGAGACATCTTGGGAAACCTGGAATTCTTCCCTTCTGCACGGATGTATCAACGTAACCATCATCTAGGAGGTATGTTGTTAATCTCTTTGCCGTCGCTGAGAAGAACATCTTTCCTTCTACATTCAGAAATGAGATGAGTCTGAACTGGAATTCTGCTCTTTTGGGATGTATACTCCGTTAGCCTTTTTTCTATTCTTTACTTATGAATCTCTTGGTCCATGCTGTTCTTAGGAGCCTATGGAGCTTCTTTAGTACTTCGGCGGATCCTTTGTACAGTGCTTAAGGGATGCCATTTGGTATAGGTGCTGATTTGCCTTTAGCTTTTCTTACGATGCTCTGTAAGGTTGGTGGGATGCATTTGAATTTGCTACCTGGTGCACAGGTCCACACTAGACCTTTCATATGCTCGAGAGGTGTATGTTGATTTTTATCAGAGTATGTCTTGCTCAGAAGTTCCTCGACCACCTCCTACATAATGTTTCAACCAACACAAACAATCACCCGAGACCCCCCCTAAAAAACACACCCCAAGATGTCTTCTCTCTCTCTCTCTCTCTCTCTCTCCTATCTCAAACAGAAGTCCCGTCATGTGCAAAAGGAACCTCCCACCCCGTAGCCTTCTCTTCTTCTTCTTCTTCGTTCACTTCTACCACCAAAAACCGCACTGTGAACCTACTGAATTCATGCCTGTGGTCCTCATTAGGTCCCGTGGTCCCCTGTGTGGTCCAAAATAGACCGCACGAGATCCACGAAAGGACCACAAGAGATTCAGAGTGTCATAGTGCTTTAGCCTGTATTCTTGGTGGGTCTCGGAAGTGGGATTGCGTGACACCGTGGTTTTCATTGCACCAGTTTAGTCTAGGGTTGGACTTTCTCACCGGAAGACCTCGACGTGTTTTGGATATCAGTGCATCCCCGCTGGGTGAGAGGCGTTAGCCCACCCAGGCCAGAGTTGGACTTTCTCACCGGAAAACCTCGACGTGTTTTGAGATACCCGTGTATCACCGCCGGGTGAGAGGTGGTTGCCCATCCAGTCCAGGGTTGGACTTTCTCACCGGAAAACCTCAGCGTGATTAGGATACGCAAACATCCCCGCCGGGTGAGAGGTGGTTGCCTATCTAGACTTCCCTGGTCCAGTGTCTCCGACTTCAGCATTTTGCGGTCGTGGCCGCTACCCTTCCTAGTTGTGACCAGGATGGAGCTTTTGTCCAGGAGGACGAATCCTCGCCACTAGTGACTTCTACCCCTGGGTTGAGCCTGTTTAGGCATTATCCCAGTATGGGCGTGTTTGGGACGGGACCGACCTCTAGAGCAGAGGTACTGTGACATGCATAGCCTTCAAGATTCACCCCTGGTATGAGCCGGTTTAGGCAAAATTCACCAGTATGGGTGTTTATCAGGCGTTACCGACCTCTAGAGCGGAGGTGGCATGACATGTCTAGCCATCAAGTTCCACCCCTGGTGTGTGCCGGTTTAGGCATATTTCACCAGTGTAGGTGAATTTCGGACGTGGGCGGCCTCTTGAGCAGAGGTGCCGTGGTATAGCTCTCGTAGCGATACTACTGGACATACCAGTTAAACTTCACTTTCCACCACCTTTTCCCATCGGCTCCGCACAGCAACCTTTATTTCTTTTCCGCATTTACTTCCTTAACCGGGAGGAGCTTCACTCCACGCACGGCATATGAAGAGTCTCGCCAGCAGTGAGACAAGCCGGTTCATGCATTTCACCCGACATGACTGCACTCAGGACGTGGCCGACCTCCAGACCAGAGGTGCCATGATTTGACTGTTTGCTTCGCTTTATCCTTTCTACCACCTTTTGCGCAGTGATGCTGCGCGGCAACCTCATTTGTACCTTTCTTCATTGGCGGGGAAGAGCACCGCTCCACGCACGGCAGCTGAAAAATCTCGCCAACAGCGACCCCGTAGCCAAATGGTCAATGGGAACGTGAAGATATATTGTGCTCTGTACTTGCAAATTCGCCTAATCAGTGGTCAACAACTTTGACCACAAAGAACTGAGTTACAACCCCTATTCTGTTATATGAAACCAATTCTGTTTCCTGCTACGTATGAAAGCAAGTGTGAATTCTCTTCTTTTATAACTTACTTGCAAATACAGTATATTTCGTTTAATACAAAATTTAAGAAGAGAAATGTGGAGCACAGTGTTACATAAGATAGTAAATTCAGGATAAAGCGGGGAAAAAATGTAACCATACATTACAAGCAAGCAATATTTCAGCCAAAAATTATCTCTGAGTCATCCACCCATCCCACGCTCGCACGCACGCACGCACACACACACACACACACACACACACACACACACACACATATATATATATATATATATATATATATATATAAGGCCCGACAATTGAGTAATTACATTAAAAATAAAATAAACAACAGCTGAAGATATAACTTGTATTTTATTAAAATTAAGCCCCTGTGCATTGATACAGCGAGTGGCACGACCTAACAAACACTGGAACGACCTCTGCAGTTCTTCTGTTGGTATGGCCCTTAAATTCGACGTTACGGCCTTTTGAATGTCATAAGTAGCGTCAAAGAAGCGTATTTTCAATGGTAACTTTATTTTTGGGAATGGAAAATAATCGCAGGGAGACAAATCTAGGGAATAAGGTGGATTATTGAGAAAACACTTGTTTTTGGGGCACAAATTCCTGCACAGCTATCACCCGGTTAGCCGGTGCATTATAATGAAGAAAGAAAGAACTGCCAAGTGTTGAATACTCGGGTCGGACTCGGAGAATCCTTTTCAATAGGCATTTCAGAATACTTAAATAAACTTTGGCAGTGACAGTCTGTCCCCCCTGGAATAAATTTTTTTGTGAATAACTCCTTTACTGCCGTAGAAGCACACCAGCATTGTCTTCACTTTCGACTGTTGAAGACGAATTTTTTGCCTTTTGGTGATGATGATGACTTCCAATGAGCATTTCGGCGTTTATTTATGGGATCATAGCTGAAAATCCATGTTTCATTCTCTGCAACAACCAAATTTAAGAAATTTTTTTTTCTGCGACACGTTTTGATGATGTCTTTTGCGTACTCAACACGCTGATGTTTTTCGTCATCAGACAACGAATGTGGTACAAACCGGCAAGCAACTTTTTTCTTGTTCAAATCTTCCACTAAAATTTTACGAATGGTCTCTCAGTTAACACCAAATTCATCTGCCATTATCCTCACAGTCAAACAACGATCTTCTTGTATCCGTTCTCTGACTTTTGCAATGAGTTCCTCATTACAAACATAAATTGGGCGTCCATGTCTAGTTACATTTGTGATTGTTTCCACACCACTTTGAATCTTGAATACTGTCTGAATCTGAATATCTGTGCAAGAGATAAACATTTATCCCCATACACTTGTCGCATCAATTCAGCTGTTTCAGTGGCACGTTTTCCGAGTTTTAAACAGAATTTAATGTTAGCCTTTTTTCCCCCATGCTGATTATGTAAAAATGCACCTCTGACTAGGTCAACAAAATGGTGACTTGTCTGTCATCTGCTTATCGGGCGGCGATGAAAAGTTGCCAGATCATAGATGAAGGTTGCCTCTTTGGATTCCACTCTTTGCTTTATAGACGACATTGTCGGATCTTGTGTGTGTGTGTGTATATATATATATATATATATATATATATATATGAAGAAAATAATGACGTTTGAAATTATCTTGTTTTAAATTTTTGTTGCTTCCGTTTGTCAATGTGGAAAACTTTTCTTGAAAATATGGCTGAACATGATGTTTGATTGTTTTCGCTCTATTTCGTGTTTATTCTCTTATACTTTCTGTGCTAATATCATAACGTTGTATATCAGATTCTATTTTTCCTGTCAAATAACATTGTATATCAGTCTATAGTTTTCATGTCATGTAACTTTTTATATCAGAGTCTAATTTTCCTGTCACATAACATTGTATATTAGGTTCTAATTTTCCTGTCACATAACATTGTATTTCAGATTATAATTTTCCTGTCAGGTAACATTGTATAGAAGAAGCTGATAATCATCTTGAGTATTTAATGTAATTATTTGCCGAAATAATTGCCTAAGCCACGCGGCACGGCATTTGATTGATTGATTTGCCGAAACGTCAAGGCCAGACAAACTGATCTGACCAGGCTGTAACTGACGTGGCTAAACTATAAATGATGTGACATGACCGTTACTGACGTTACTAGACTGTAACTGAAATGTATAAACTAGGAAAACAGTAGGAACAGCTTTATTACTTAACGAGTACATAGTTGTGACGTTTCAGCGGGAGCCTTAATCATGCAAAAACACACAGGACGAAGAAATAGAGAGAAGAGATAAAGTATAAATTCACACGAATGCTATGTTAAAAAAAAAAAAACTAAAATGAATAGAGCGCTTAGCTGTAACTTAAAAGAAGCTGTGGCTTGTCCGACGCATGGTGGAGTGTAGAGAGTATTTAAATGGAGACTTATGATGTGTGATAGATGGGTCGTAACTGAGGGTGGTGGGTGGGGAAACCGTGGAGGGGAGAGAGAGTGATACAATAGTAATCTAGCCGGGAGAAGGTGAAATGTGTGATTATAGTTGGGGTTTAGGGGCTGTAATGTGATGCTATGAGGAGGTTCTAAACTATGTGTAACAAGTGAGAAGGGAGTGGGGAGGGATTATAATTGTGGAAGAGGAGAATGTTAGGTGTAGCTGAATAACGAGTTCAAACCATGTGGTTCCATAGTTCGATTTCCTGAATTTAGCGGTTCTCAAGTGCTAGGCGGCTTCTTTGCTGTAACTGACATGACTAGACTGTAAATGACGTGATTAGACTGTAAATAATGTGACAGGACTTCTAGACATTTGACTACGCCCTAGGGCATTCATGTACTTACTACACTTTACAGTGTAACGTAATAAATGAACAGGTATACTTTACTGAGTCAAAGGTCCCTAATGTTTTTTTAGTGTTTCACTTCTGCAACAAAACGAATTCATTCATTCACTCATTCATTCATTCAGCTTTCCAAGCCATTGCTGCTCGATGCTGCAGACAAGACTTGTCTCCCTTCCTCTCCTTCCTTAGTCTTCAACTTCTAGCTGTCCAGTCGGAAGGCTCGTAGGTCTTCTTCCAAGTTGTCACGCCACCATTGTCTTGGTCTGCCTCTTGGCCTATCTCCGTTAATGACTATTTTTCCTGTCTATTCTTGTCCATCCTCTCCAAGAGTCCAAGTTGTCTGTTGTTTTTCATAACGGTAGTTATAAGTGGAGACTAGAATAGCTCGTGTATTTCTTCCTCATTTCTAATTTTCCACTCTTGTGATATAGGGTCTCTAACTGATCCAAAAATTCTCCTCAAGATTCTGTTTTCAAAGATCTGTAGTTGTGCTTCTTATTGTTTTGTAGTGCTCTGTGTTTCTGATCCATGCAGGACACTTGGTCTAGTCTGTGTCTTGTATATATTTAGTATGGTGTTGTGGGATGAAAACAAAGAAACACAATACATACGTTCCCGGTAGTACGTAATGTTAATAACGATGTAACTTCACTCCTCAGAATACAGTCCATAACTTTCCACGGTCTTCTGTCACCGCTCAACCAGTGCGAGGAGTCTTTTTTTGTACCACTCTGAAGTCTTTGAGGCCAAGAAATCTCTCACATCGGCTTCAACTTCTTCCAATGAACTGAATTCCTACACTTGAAGGAAGTGTGCCATCGCACTGAATAGATGGTAGTCAGAGGGTGCAAGGTCAGGACTGTATGGTGGATGAGGCAGGACCTCGATTCCCTCCAATTCCGTGAATTGTCCACGGACCACGCTGGAAGTGTGGGCTAGCGGGTTGTGGCGCTGGAGAAGTACCCTCTTCGTGTTGATGAGTGCTGGGCGTCGGGTGCGCAGAACATCATGTAGCCACTTCAGTTGCTCAGCATACAGATTCTCGTCCACAGAGCGGCCACATTGAATCATTTCCCAGTGCAAAGAGGGGGGAGGGGCGTCGAAGTTCCACGAGATGCAAAGCATAACCTTCTTCTCAAACGGGCCTCGTCGAACAAAGGCCTCTGACTCCTGGCCTAGCTGGATCCAGTAAGTACCTGTGTTGGGATACCTCTGTTGGGGTACCTGTGTTGGAGTGCCGCAGGGGAATCCACTTTTCATTCCCATTGACGATATGGCGGAGAAACCTATGTCATGTGAGTTTGCCAACAGTTAGCGGCAGACGTCAACACGTCTCTGCGCTTGCTGATTAGGGAGATCATAGCGGACACGTCGAGGCTGCCTGCTGCTCGTGAAAATACCGAACTATGGTTCTTTGAGGAGGGCCCAGCTAGACAGACACGTGTCGAGTACTGGTACTGGGATTGTCTTCAATAGCTTGATACAGGGCTTCATCACTGGTGGCTGAGGGGCGTCCCGACCTGGGCTAGTCTTTGATGTCAGTGTCCCCAGAATTGAACTTTTGCTACAACTTCCTTGCAGTGCTCTCATCAACTGTTCCTTCCCTTTCCATGCTGCAGATTTCACAGGCAGCTGCAGAGGCATTCAGCCTTTTTTTTTCAGTAATAGATCACGAGGACTCGAAGAACAACCTTGTTGTCAGCCACATTTCTTCTGCTGATCACTTATCTCGCGATTGACTGCTTAAAAATGGGTATGCACGTTTTCAGAATGACACACCACATAAAGTAAGCATGACATGACAAATGCTAGTACAGCGTATAATACGAGAATCGTGACATAAATTATGATATCATGAAACTTGATCAAGTTTTGACTCACCGTAATAATATTACTCTCTTCTGACCAGATGGTATAATATTACTCTCTTCTGACATGGTGGTATAATATTATTCTCTTCTGACCAGATGGTATAATATTATACTCTTCTGACCTGATGGCATAATATTACTCTCTTCTGACCTGATGGTATAACATTATTCTCTTCTGACATGGTGGTATAATATTATTCTACTCTGATCGAATGGTATAATATTATTCTCTTCTGACCTGATGGTATAATATTATTTTCTTCTGACCTGATGGTATAATATTACTCTCTCCTGACATGATGGTAAAATATTACTCTCTTTTGACATGATGGTATAATATTACTCTCTTCTGACCTGATGGTATAATATTACTCTCCTCTGACCCAATGGTATAATATTATTCCTTTCTGACCTGATGGTATAGTATTATTCTACTCAGACCTGATGGTATAACATTACTCTCTCCCGACCTGATGGTATAACATTATTCTCTTCTGATATGGTGGTATAATATTATTATCTTCTGGTCTGATGGTATCATATTAATCTCTTCTGACCTCATGATATAATATTACTCTCTTCTAACTTAATGATATAATATTACTCTCCTCTGACCTGAAGATGTACTATTACTATCATCTTACCTGATTGTACAATATTATTCTCTTCTGACCAGATAGTATAACATTATTCAGTTCTGACTAGATGGAATAAAATTACTATCTTTTAAACTGATGGTATAATAATTCTTTCTTTTGAACTGATGGTATAATATTATTTTCTTTTGAAATAATGGTATAATATTACTCTCCTTTTAACTGATGGTATAGTATTACTCTCTTTTGAACTGATTATAGATTATTACTCTAATTTAAACTCATGGTATAATATTACTCTCTTTTGAACTAATGGAATAATATTACACACGTCTGACCTGATGGTATAATATTACTTTTGAACTGATGTTATAATATTACTCTCTTTTGAACTGATGGTATAATATTACTCTATTTTGACTTGATGGTATAATATTATTCACTTCTGACCTGATGGTATAATATTATTTTCCTCTGACCTGATGGTATAATATTACTCTCTTTTGAACTGATGGTATACTATTATTCTCATTTGATCTGATTGTATAATATTACTCTCTTTTGAACTCATGGTATAATATTACTTTCTTTTGAACTGATGGTGTAATATTACTCTCTTTTGAACTGATGGTATAACATTACTCTTTTTTGATCTGATTGGATATCATCATCATCATCATCAGGTGCCATGATGACTGTCGTTGGCTATTATTCTTCTCCAGAGTACACGATCCTTCATGCAGGCCATCAGCTCAGTTAGTGATCTCCTCTCACACCATCCCGTCAGACTGTCCAGTATTATTTCCTATGGTCTTCCTCTTGATCTTCTTCCTTCTATTTTTCCTGTTGTTATAATATTTTCAATGCCCCCTCTTCTCATTGCATGTCCTATGAAAATACATTGTCTCTCTCTTATTTTTTTGACAAGATTTTTGTCTTTCCAGCTCTTCTCATACATTCTTCATTAGTTATTTTTGTTGTCCAGGGGATTCACAACATTCTTCTAAAAAACCACATTTCTGCTGCTTCCAATGATTTTTGTGCAGACTTGCCTATTGTCCATGATTCACTTCCATATAACAAGATAGGTTCAATATAGCAGTTTAGGATAGATAAGGTAGATAGAGGCGTATGGTGCAGTTTTACAAAGTGAGGGAGGGAGTGAGTAAGGTGAGAAAAAAAAACGAATAAATGAAAAACATAAAACATCCGATCTTTCGACGTGAGCCTTATTCGAGGATACAAGCATTTTAGGACTCGTTTCCTGACATTCATTGATAAGGATGTGTTGGATAATATGTTTCTCATTCTCTGAAATGTAGTCTTTGCTTGGTCTATTCTGTTCCTATATGCAGGAAACTATATGCAGGAAACTCTCTACTGTAGAGAGCGGAACAACAACACAACTCCTTCAGATCCTCAGAGGAAGTACCCCCCCCCCCTCCCTTAGACAAGTGTTTCTGCCCTTTAAACTCCTGACACTCCAAGGGGGGGGGGCCCTCTGGGTCATGACTCCCAGAGGTCTTGTGAGTTGTTGCTTTTTTTTCTTTTTCCAGTCCCATGATCTTCCAGTTTCCACTGCACTTTTACAGTGCGTCTTTAGCGATTTAGCTAAGGAGGACTGGTATTGGTTGTGGCAAATGAAATTATTTCTGTTCCCAATGCTTATTTCGCATACTCCACAGCCAGCATGAGGCCTTTTCTGCTGTTTCTGATTTCTGTTCTGTATTCTGATTGTATAATATTACTCTAATATGAACTCATGTTATAATATTACTCTCTTTTGAACTAATGGTATAATATTACTCTGGTCTGACCTGATGGTATAATATTACTCTCTTCTGACTTGATGATATATTATTATTCTCTTCTGACCTGATGATATAATATTACTCTCTTCTGACTTGATGATATATTATTATTCGTGTGTGACCTGATGGTATAATATTACGCTCTTCTAACCTGATGGCATAATATTACTCTCCTGTCACTTAACTGACTGCATAGTATAGCTTAAACTCTTGTGACTTTAATATGGAGATGCATGCACATATACACATACACACAGTGAAACAAAATATTACATTCATGTATTACATCTCAGCTCATATACCCTGCTTCTCTCATCTTTAGCCAACATTGCAGCACTAGTTTATGTGAATACTTGTACCAACACTGTAGCACTAGTTATGTGAATACTAGTACCAACACTGTAGCATTAGTTATGTGAATACTTGTACCAACACTGTAGCACTATTTTATGTGAATACTTGCACCAACACTGTAGCACTAGTTTATGTGAGTTCTTGTACTAACATTGTAGCACTAGTTTATGTGAATTCTTGTACTAACATTGTAGCACTAGTTTATGTGAATACTTGGACCAAAATTACGTGTGAAAAATGTTCACCTATACTTTACATGAATACTGTACTTTTAGCAACATTATGTGTGAAAACGTCCACCTATACTTTACTGTGCTTTTAGACACAATATGTGTGAAAACTGTTACTATACTTTATGTGAATACTGTACTTATAGCAACACTGTGTGTGAAAACTTCAACCTATTCTTTAAACCTATACTATACCTTTAGCAACACTGTGTGTGAAAACTTTCACCTGTTCTTTAAGTGAATACTATACTTTTAGCAACACTGTGTGTGAAAACTTTCACCTGTTCTTTAAGTGAATACTATACTTTTAGCAACACTGTGTGTGAAAACTTTCACCTGTTCTTTATGTGAATAAATTCACGAACACTTCATTGTTTTTTTTTCTTTGAGAGATTCAAGACACTTTGTTCTACTTTGATCTGATCCGACCCCCCGGGAACTACTGTGTTAAGAACATCTTAACATAGTCTTTGTGATGCAGGGAACATCAGATCTGGTTGCTTTAAAACTCTGAACTGCTCCTGTAGCCCAGAAACCTATAGCAAACAACACTGTTTGTTATTGTTATTGTTGTAACGTATAATGACACCCTCTTATAAAGCAGAATTTTTATGGAAAAGAACTTTCTGTAAAAGAAAGAGGGAACATAGAACTGAGAAATCTGCTAGTGGCCTCTTGTTTATTATAGAAGTGTCAGATAACTCAGACACTAAGAAAATCCACTTGACTGTTGGGAAAATGGCAACGAAAAATACTCCTCCTAGGACAGAAGGCCCCCACCCTCCTAGGATAGAAGGCCCCCTCCTAGGATAGAAGGCCCCCTCCTAGGATAGAAGGCCCCCCTCCTAGGATAGAAGGCCCCCTCCTAGGATAGAAGGCCCCCCTCCTAGGATAGAAGGGCCCCCTCCTAGGATAGAAGGCCCCCCTCCTAGGATAGAAGCCCCCCCCGTCCTAGGATAGAAGGCCCCCCCCTCCTAGGACAGAAGGCCCCCCTCCTAGGACAGAAGCCCCCCCTCCTAGGATAGAAGGCCCCCCTCCTAGGATAGAAGCCCCCCTCCTAGGATAGAAGCCCCCCTCCTAGGATAGAAGGCCCCCCTCCTAGGATAGAAGGCCCCCCTCCTAGGATAGAAGCCCCCCCCCTCCTAGGATAGAAGGCCCCCCTCCTAGGATAGAAGGCCCCCTCCTAGGATAGAAGGCCCCCCTCCTAGGATAGAAGGCCCCCCCCCCCCCGTCATAGGACAGAAGGCCCTCCAGCTTTTTGACACTGCACACCCATCAATAGGTGGAGCTGAGATCTTGGTCTGGGGCCGCCCTGGGCTGTTCGGGATGGTTGATGGATGGGGTCAAAGAGATCACCTGCGAGGATAGTCTGATAGAAACTGACGAGTCCAGGACGTGACAAGCCTAAGGGTCACTACAACAATGGCTATCAGAATGAGACAAACAAAGCAGCCAGCAGACGGCGGGGAAAGGACATCGTTGAAGTACCATCAGATCCCTCATCCCAAAGTCAGAGTGTCTCTGTGAAACTGTCTCAAAGCCGTCGGAAGGGCTGGTGTTGCACTCGGGGCCAGTTCACAGCTTCTCACTGGAAAGGCCTCCTGGATATGACAGAAAGACTTAGGATAAAAAAAAAACAAATATGTCAGAAAAAAAAAACCAAACGAGCTCGGATGTCGCCTCGTAAAAGGTCCGTGCCAGGTGGTTCCCCCCCCCCCCCCCCCGGCTACACTGAGCAAAAAATCAGCTACGGGCGGCACACTAAACATTTTTCAAATCAACATTTCTGGACTTAGGATAAAGGCCTCAGAATTAAGCAGACAGCTGAAAAAAGTCAACATCCATATTGCGATCATACAAGAAACCCTTCTACATGGAAAAGATCACTCAGTGCCTGGATACACCATGTACAAATGTGAATGTGGTAAATGCAGGGGTATCGCCACACTCTTGAGAAATGACGTCCAAGGAGAAGTTAAAAACAGAAAATCCAATGAGAATGATATCCAAGAGATAACAGTATGGCATGATGGACTGCGGTACACTCTGTACAATGTTTATTGTCCCCCAGATTCTAAAAGCCAAACCAACATACATTACACAGAATTGAAAACTATCATTGCAGGAGATTTTAATGCACATCTACCATCACTAGGATACAAAGACCGAAACCCTATGGGAAACAACATTGAAGAGCTATACAACACCAGCAACATGATAATATTGCAAGACTCCTCCTCCCCAACAACTCTCCTCCACAGAGTCACTGGGTGCACAGACAGACCTGACCTCACCATTGTCTCAGCAGACATCCATAACGATTGCACTCTGAGAGTGCTTGATGACATAGGAAGTGACCATTGCCCCATCTTTCTACAAATTTCTCACGCACGAAACCAAAGACCACACACCCCCCCCCCCCCCCCCCCCCCGCTGGAATTATAGAAAAGCAGACTGGGAAAACTTCAAAACACGAACAGATAAAAATTTGTCCAAATTAAATGACAGCACAAACATTGATGCACTCTATATCAACATAACCCAAACCATACTTGGAGTAGCCTACAAAACAATCCCCCGATGATGCAGAAAGAAATATAGCCCCTTCTTGACAAAATTTCTGGAAGACAGTTAAAAAAAAAGTGTCACTGGGAAGAACGCAGAGAAAAACCCTACTCCAAAAAACAGAATAGAGCACAATAAACTAACAGCTAAGGTAAGACCCGAAACTAAAAAAGCAAAGAAAGAGAAGTGGTTAAGAACATGCAACAATCTCAGCCTCAGAACTGAAGGAAAGAAGGCTTGGAAACTCTTAGATAACATGCCAGGAAATAACAAAAAAACTAACCCTAAGCCAATGCAAATCTCTGGTCTAGTCCTCTCAAGTGACTCAGACAAAGCCAGTACTTTTAATAAATTCTTCGCTGCCACCAACAATTCCTCCAACAGGAAAGTACTTGACAAGGCTCTGGGAAAAATTCTGAGATTTAATGAGAAATATAGCTTGTCAAACATTCCACTTTTTGAGGAAAACTTTACCATCCATGAACTCCAGAGTGCTATGGGTAAGCTACAGCTAAGAAAAGCACCAGAACCAGACAAGGTATTAAAGTAGTATTTCGCTGGGCCTGGGTACTGACGAGCCAACATGGCAACAAGTAAACCAGTATTTGCTTCTCTTCAATTATCAGCTGCAAATAGTATTACTGTCTCTCTCTAGAGCGCGGCTACTAGGAGAATACGAGTGTGAAAAGATGACACGTGATCTATTGGTATTAAAGATTTGAAAACTACTGTACTGAATTATTACATGTTGTTGTTGCCGTAAGCTTGGTACTTGTTGTTAAACCAGCGACAGATTGTCACATTATTATACATTACGTGACTCAACAACAACACCAAACCAGGTCCAACAATTTTACAATAACCACAGAGTGTCATATTACTTTCCACACACACGACTTGACTCACATTTGAACTCATGAAGGAAGTAATACAAAGTCAACATTTATTGAATGAATAGAATGTTGGATGTACTATGTGAATGAGGCAAAACAAAGAGCTGCCAACATGGCAGGGTGATCACAAACAGTACACTGTACTTCCCGGGCATGAGAGCAATGCCATGGGGAAGGAAATAATAACCAACATCAGAGTAGTTACAAATGAAGGTAGCACTTACAATTCTAAGAAAGTCCAAAAACTATCCACAATACCACACATCCTCAAAAAGGTGAGAACCATTGTAACCCTACCACGCATGATCGTAAAAGGCGACTAAGGAGGGTTCGGCATAGGGCCAGCAACCCTATCTGGTAAAAAAACTATCAGACTGCTACAGAAACAAAAGCAAGGGAAACAACAAATGCAGGTGGAAGGAGAAATGCTTATCAGGAAACTGAGCCCATGAAGGTTGTGGATGAAAGCCGGCCACTGGAAGTTCCCAGCCTGACTGCAGACCTCCTGGAACCTAAACATGATGCAAATAGGCAGCTGGAATGTAAGAACACTTAACCAGACTGGAAAACTAGCACAAACCATCAAGGAAATGCACAGATACAAACTAGACATACTAGGAATACAAGAAGCAAGATGGACAGGACAAGGCAGAAGGAAATTAACAACACAGCACACAGAAGATACAATAATATGGTCAGGTAAAGAAGATCTTCATGAAGGAGGAGTAGCATTAATTATAACAAAAGAAGCATCAAGAGCATTGCTGAAATGGACCCCAATAAATGAGAGATTATTATATGCACGCTTCAACTCAAGATTCACGAAGCCGTCTATTATAGTTTGTTATGCACCAACAGAAGCAGCTGAAGAGGAATTAAAAGAAGATTTTTACAACAGCCTCCAAGCCACAGTAGAAATAATACCCAAGCATGATATGCTACTCATCTTGGGCGACTTCAATGCAAAAGTAGGTGAAGGAAATGAAGATAGAAGAATAATCATGGGAAGAGAAGGAATTGTAGAAATAAATGAAAATGGAGAAAGACTGTGCAGTTTCTGTGAAGAAAACATGATGACCATCGGAGGGACAACACGGGGGCTGTTTTTACATATGAGTTCTATATTATGTTTCCTTTACACATATATTGAGTTCATATATTCTGTTTTATTTACACATAATGTGAATTCATATATTATGTTTCCTTACATAATACTTAGTTATTTCATTCTGTTTTCTTACATCATATTGATCTATTAGTTTTATTTTCTTTTATCATATTCATTCATTTGCATGTCCCTTGCGGAACTTTGCCTCCCAAACAGCACTCCTGTAGGCCTCTCGGTTGTGAGCAAGATGGCCTGCTGCTGATGCATCCATTTGCAGATCATCAACGATGTCTTGCAGCCATCTTCGCCTTGGTCTTCCTCTCTTTCTTTTTCCCATTATGTACCCTTCCAAGACGGTTTTCTCTAGATTATCATGACGTTTAATGTGTCCAAAATATTTAAGTTTTCTCTCTTTAATCCTCTTTACTAGCCAGCCTTCTTCAGTATTAAGTTCTTGTAGTATAGATATATTTGTTCTTTTCTGTGTCCATTATATTTGAAGAACTCTTCAGTAGCATTTACATTCAAAGGCATTTATGTGTTTCTCAGCTGTTTTGTTAAGTGTCCAGGTCTCAAAGGCGTATGTTGGGATGGGAAAGATGCATGCCCTTAAAAATCTTATTTTTGTAGTACTGTCTCTTCTTCTCCACAGATTTTTTAATTTCTTTACTTTCTGAAGAGCGATAGATGTCCTCCTTTTAATTTCCCTCATTGCATCTCCACTACTAGTTAGTAGTGATCCAAGATACTCAAAACTCTCCACTTCTTCCAGTTTTTCCTCATTGATACATATTTCAGCTGTCTTTTTTATTTTGTCATTTGTCATCAATTTAGTTTTCTTTGCATTAAGATAGAGGTTGTGTTCTTTGCTGTTCTTACGGACTGACATAATTAGTTTTTCCATTCCTTTTTGTGTTGTGGAAAGTAATACTGTGTCATCATATATTTTTATCATATATTTCTTATAATTTTATTTTCTTACATATTATTGATCTACTACTTATATTTTCGTATACCATATTGATCTATTAATTCTATTTTATTACATCATATTAAGTCAAACAGCTGAGAAGGACTGCAACAGTTGATTTTTTCAACCCAAAGACGCCGAAGCTCAGAACCTCTTTTTAAACACCAACAAAACCACGTTAATGATAGTTGACAAAACTAGAGACAAACCCAAAACTACACTCACATCAAGAGCTTGACAACGTAAATAAATTTGAATGTTCAAACATCAGCACCAATTGTGACTGCACAGTGAAAATCACAAGAAGAATTGCAGTTACATCACAGAAACTAGCATACATGAAGAGTATGTGGCAAGGTACCAACAAGAAAACAAAGTTTTGTTTACTAAGAGCTTACATACTCCCAGTGGCAGCATATGGATGTGAAACATGGACACTTAACAAATCATTAGAAAAGAGAATAACAGCATTAGAAATGAAATGTTACAGAAGGGTACTTAGAATATCATGGATAGAAGGAAAGTAAAATTATTTATGGGATTAGGTTTTCGCAGAAAACTGGCTAGTTATTACCATAAAAATTAGAAAGCTGAGATACTTCGGCCACATCAAGAGACACAATAGTTTGGAGAGGATGATAGTAGAAGGCATAGTACCTGGCAAAAGAGAAAAGGGACGACCTCGCCGCAGATGGACACAGGACATCACGGAAAGTGTGAATGTGTCCCTGCAAGAAGTTGGTCAACTTGCTCAAGACCATATAGCATTCAGGGAGAATGTAATAGGGACAACGTGTTGGAAAGGACATGTCACATGAATGAATACATCATATTATACATTAATTTATTTTCTTACATCATACTGATCTATTAATTATGTTTTCTTACACCATATTGAGCTAATACGTACTGAATTATTAGGGAAATCAGTTTTATCACATATTTTTACTGATTACATCCCTTTATTTACGATTACTTTTTTAGTCGCTCTCGTGTATTCTATGTCTGAGCTGCTGTATTTTGTTTCTAGAGGTGGATCTCATTTACTTGACTGTTAACTACCATCAATAACTTGTTTCTAGAGGTGAACCTCACTTACTTGACTGTTAACTACCATCAGTAACTTGTTTCTGTCTGTATTTTAAGTACTACAACAAATGTTGGTTTTAACAATGCATTTCTGTATACTTCAGCTGTCATACATATATGTTCACTGCCTCATATACTGATGCCTGTTCACTGCCTCATATACTGATGCCTGTTCACTGCCTCATATACTGATGCCGTCATATATACATGTTCACTGCCTCATATACATATGAGAATTATATACATATACAATATGACGAGTGAGGTATAGGTCGCATCCTTATCATGAAAAGTATTTTAAAAAACGGTTCGTGTATCATTTGTTGATTAAATAAATGAATGAGTTAAAAGTCAGGGAAGTTCATAATAATAATAATATGTTAGGGGGAAATTATTTATATAAAAGGTTTTAATCTTCTTCCTCAACTTTTTCTTATAATATCTGCTGTTTGAGACACCGATTTATCATTTTATTGGAAAATAGATGATTCTCAGTGTCGTGGCGGACATTTCTTATAAAAACATCGAGCAACACTCCCTAGCTGCTAATCTCTGTAGACATATTGGCTAACTGTGCAGTCACTATAGACATATTGGCTAACTGTGCAATCACTGTAGACATATTGCTGAAATGTAAAGAAAATGTGTTTTTGCTACTTCACGAATCACCTACAACTTCTGATCATGCACAAGAAAGATGACATAACCTTTCAAAAAAAAAGAAACTTATGATGGAGACAATGGGTAAAGATAAGAAATATTGTTTAACGTGTTCTCACGTGTAATAATCAAGTAATAATTCCCTCACATGTAATAATCAGGTGATAATTCCCTCACATGTAATAAGCAGACAATAATTCCCTCACATGTAATAAGCAGACAATAATTTCCTCACATGTAATAAGCAGACACTAATTCCCTCACATGTAATAAGCAGACAATAATTCCCTCACATGTAATAAGCAAACAATAATTGCCTCACATGTAATAAGCAGACAATAATTCACTCACGTGTAATAAGCAGACAATAATTTCCTCACGTTAATAAGCAGACAATAATTCCTTCACATGTAATAAGCAGACAATAATTGTCTCACATGTAATAAGCAGGCAATAAGTGCCTCACATGTAATAAGCAGACAATAATTCCTTCACATGTAATGAGCAGGCAATAATTGCCTCACATGTAATGAGCAGATAATAATTCCCTCACATGTAATAAGCAGACAATAATTGCCTCACATGTAATAAGCAAACAATAATTCCCTCAAGTGTAATAATCAGGTAATAATTCCTTCATGTGTGATAAGCAGGCACTAATTCACTCACATGTAATAAGCAGGCAATAATTCACTCACATGTAATAAGCAGGCAATAATTCCCTCACATGTAATAAGCAGGCAATAATTCACTCACATGTAATAAGCAGACAATAATTCCCTCACATGTAATAAGCAGACAATAATTCCCTCACATGTAATAAGCAGACAATAATTCCCTCACATGTAATAAGCAGACAATAATTCCCTCACATGTAATAAGCAGTCAGTAATTCCCTCACATGTAATAAGCAGGTAATAATTCCCTCACGTGTAATAATCAGGTAATAATCCTGACATCAAAATCTGTTTCTAACATAATCGGCAAAGACCAGGTGTTGGGATAGTTAGAACTATCAAAGTCTGTGTCTTTACATTCTGGCTGACAGCCATAAAAGCGTACATTCTCTGAGCTTTTTCCTTTGTTGACATGGTAAGTATACATCTATGATGTATATTTCATGTATGTATATTTCTGTGTATGCAACTTTTATATACATGCATGTATATTTCTGCGTATGCAACAGATAGTGAGTGTGTTCATGAGTGCACGCGGACGTGAGTGTGTTCATGAGTGCACGCGGACGTGAGTGTCTTCATGAGTGCACGCGGACGTGAGTGTCTTCATAAGTGCACGCGGACGTGAGTGTGTGCGATGCTTATATTTAATTTTATCACAGGTAGGACGACTGGAGGGCACTGATGGCAGGGACAGAACCCAGTGCTTCCAGTCAAGAAACAGCGTCGCTATTAATTAGTTCACTCTCATTTGCCACATTTTAATCTATATTTCTCTGACAATTTTTCCTGGTTGGTCTAAATGTTTTTATTTTAGATAAGATATTAATGTAGGCAGAACAATGACAAGATGTTAATGTAGGTAGAACAATGACAAGATGTTAATGTAGGTAGAACAATGACAAGATGTTAATGTAGGTAGAACAATGACAAGATGTTAATGTAGGTAGAACAATGATAATATGTTAATGTAGGTAGAACAATGACAAGATGTTAATGTAGGTAGAACAATGACAAGATGTTAATGTAGGTAGAACATTGATAAATGGAGTGCTAATGTTGTTTTCTGATTACTTGCCCTGATTAGTCATGCCAGTAAAATTCTGTTAAAAATCATAATGGGCAGACTTCATAAGAAAATAGAAGAAGTCAATATGGTCCAAACTGGTTTTAGACAAGGAAGAGGATCAGATCATATATTGAATATGAGATTAATAATAGATAAATGCAGAGAATTTAACATGAATCTATATTTATTTTTATAGACTGTACTGTGTACAACGCCAGAAACTTTGGGAAAAAATGGGATTTCGAACACATTTGATACAATTAATGTCACTGCTGTATCTAGACCAACAGGCAGCAGTGAGAATAAATGGTGAAACGACAAGTTGGCTTGGCATAAAACAGAGCAATAACTATATCTCAGATATTAGGACAGAGCAATAACTATATCTGTTTTGTATATATATATATATATATATTATATATATATATATATATATATATATATATCTGTCTTTTATATCTCTATGACTCTATCTCTCTGTCATGTGTATATCTATCACTCTATCTCTGTTGTGTATATCTATCTCTCTCTTGTGTATGTCTATGTCTCTATCTGTCTTGTGTATCTCTGTCTATATCTTTCTATCTGTCTTGTGCGTCTCTATGTTTCTATCTGTGTTGTGTATAGCTATCTCTCTATCTCTGTCTATTTTGTTATCTCTATCTCTCCATCTGTCTTACGTATCTATCTCTCTACTTGTCCTGTGTATCTATACGTCTCTATCTCTCTAAATGTCGTGTGTATCTATATGTCTCTATCTCTCTATCTGTCCTGTGTGTCTATATGTCTCTATCTCTCTATCTGTCCTCTGTAATCTATATGTCTCTATCTCTCTATCGATCCTGTGTATCTCTATGTCTCTCTCTCTTTCTTATGTATCTCTCTATCTCTCCCTGTCTCTCTCTCTTTATCTGTCTTGTGTATCTCTGTCTCTATCTCTCTATCTGTCTTGTGTATCTCTATGTCTCTATCTATCTTGTGTAACTCTGTCTCTATCTCTCTAGTGCATTACTACGTCTCTATCTCTATATCTGTTTTGTGTATCTATATGTCTCTATCTCTCTATCTGTAGTGTTATCTCTATGTCGCTATCTCTCTATCTCCCTATCTGTCTCTATGTTTCTATTTCTCGGATTTGTGTATCTCTGTCTCATTCTCTCTATCTGTCTTGTGTATCTCTCTGTCTCTTTGTCTTGTGTATCTCTATATCTCTGTCTTGTGTATCTCAATGTCTCTGTCTCCATCTCTCTATCTCTCTGTCTGTCTTGTGTATCTCTATGTCTTTATCTCTCTATCTGTCTTGTGAATCTCTCTCTATTTGTCTTGTGTATCTTTATGTCTCTATCTCTCTACCTGTCTTCTGTGTCTCTGTCTCTATCTCTCTATCTCTTTATCTGTCATGTGTATCCCTGTCTCTATCTCACAATTTCTCTATCTGTCGTGTGTATCTCTATCTCTATATCTGTCTTGCGTATTTCTCTATCTCTCTTGTGTATCTTTATCTCTCCATATCCCTGTCTTGTGTATCTCTCTATCTGTCTTATATTTCTCTATCTCTCTATCTCTCTATATCTCTGTCTTGTGAATCTCTCTATCTGTCTTGTGTATCTTTATATCTCAATCTCTCTATCTATCTATATCAATATCTCTCTATCTAAGACGTAACTGTATTTCTCTATTTATATATCTCTCTTGTGTATATCTTTCTCTCTATTTCTCAATCTGTGTTGTGTATCTCTATGCCTCTATCTATCTTGGATATCACTATGCTTCTATCTGTCTTGTGTATCACTATGTTTCTATCTCTCTATCTCTCTTCTGTATATCTATCACTTTCTCACTATCAATCTCGTGTATATCAATATGTTTATCTCTCTTTCTGTGTTGTGCATATCTATCTCTCCATCCGTATTGTGTACTTCTATGTCTTTATCTCTCTAACTGTCTCGTGTATCTCTATATTTTTTATTTCTTTGTCTTGTGTATATCTATCTCTCTATCTGTCTCGTGTATCTCTATATTTTTTATTTCTTTGTCTTGTGTATATCTATCTCTCTATCTGTCTCGTGTATCTCTATATTTTTTATTTCTTTGTCTTGTGTATATCTATCTCTCTAACTGTCTCGTGTATCTCTATATTTTTTATTTCTTTGTCTTGTGTATATCTATCTCTCTATCTGTCTCGTGTATCTCTATATTTTTATTTCTTTGTCTTGTGTATATCTATCTCTCTAACTGTCTTGTGTATCTCTATGTCCCTATTTCTCTATCTGTCTAGTGTATATCTATGCCTCTATCTCTCTGTCTGTCTTGTGTATCTCTGTCTCTATCTTTCTATCTGTCTTGTGTATATCTATCTCTATATCTGTGAGTCTGTCTTATGTATCTCTATCTGTTTATCTTTTCATCCGTCTTATGTATCTCTATGTCTCTATATCTCTATCTGTCTCGTGTTTCTCTAATTCTCTATCTCTCTATCTGTCTTGTGTATATCTATGTCTCTATCTCTCTATCTATGCATTTCTCTTGTGTATCTCTATCTCTTTATCTGTCGTGTGTATATCTATGTCTCTATCTATCTGTCTTGTGTATCTCTCTATCTCTGTCCGTCTTGTGTATATCTATTTCTCTATATCTTATCTGTCTTGTGTATCTCTATGTCTCGGTCTCCTATCTCTCTATCTGACTTGTGTATTTCTGTGTCTCTTTGTCACCATCTCTCTATCTTTCCTGTGTGTCTCTCTATAGCTATCTATCTGTCTTGCGTATCTTTATCTCTATCTGTCTTGTGTATCTTTATCTCTCTCTGTCTCTATCTGTTGTGTGTATATCTATATCTCTATATGGCTTTTGTATCTTTATGTCTCTATCTCCTATTTCTCTATCTCTCTGTCTGATTTGTGTATCTCTGTGTCTCTTTGTCTCTATCTCTCTATCTGTCCTGTGTATCTCTCTATATCTATCTATCTGTCTTGTGTATATCTATCTTTTTTATCTGTTTTGTGTAGATCTAATTCTCAATCTATCTGTCTGGTGTATCTCAATGTCTCTATATCTCTATTTGTGTTGTGTATCTCTCTCTATTTTTCTGTCTGTCTTGTGTATCTCTATCTCTCTACCTCTCTATCTGTTCTTTGTATCTCTCTTTGTCTTGTGAATCTCGATCTCTCTATCTGTATTGTATATCTCTAGCTAGCTACCTCTCTATCTGTCTTGCTCATCTCTCTCTCTGTCTGTCTTTTGTATATCTATGTCTCTATCTCTGTATCTGTCTTATGTTTCTTTATCTCTCTATCTAGCTTGTGTGTCTCTATCTCTATCTCTCTTTCTCTATCTGTCTTGTATATCTCCGTGTCATATCTCTTTACCTCTCTTTCTCTATTGTGTATCTCTATGTGTCTATCTCTCTCTCTCTCTATTTGTCTTGTGTATCTCTCTATATCTCTATCTCTCTATCAGTCTTATGTATCTCTCTATCACTCTATCTAACACAATAATTGGTGTATAAGTATACAACTATACAACTATACACTATATCACTCTATCTGTCTTGTGTATCTCTCAATCTCTCTTTCTCTCTACCTGTTTTGTGTATATCTGTCTCTCTATCTTTCTTGTGTATCTCTATCTCTCTAGCTCTCTATTTCTCTATTTGTCTTGTGTATTTCTATGTCTCCATGTCTATGCATCTCTCAATCTCGCTATCTGTCTTTTGTATCACTATGTCTCTATCACTCTATATGTATTTTGTATCTCTATGTCTCTGTCTCTCTCTCCTTCTCTCTCTATCTGTCCTGTGTATATCTATATTTCTATCTCTCTATATCTCTATTTCTCTTGTGTATCTCTATGTCTCTAACTTTCTATATCTCTCTCTGTCTTGTGTATATCTATGTTTCTATCTCTCTATATCTATCTTTCTTGTGTATCTCTATCTCTCTATCTGTCTTGTGTATCTCTATGTCTCTCTATATGTCTTATGTATCTCTCTATCTCTGTCTTTGTACATCTATTTCTTTCTCATTATCTGTATTGTGTATCTCTGTGTCTCTCTATCTGTCTTGTGTATCTCTGTGTCTCTCTATCTGTCTTGTGTATCTCTGTCTATTTCTCTATCTGTATTGTATACCTCTATGTGTCTATCTCTCTATTTCTCTATCTGTCTTGTGTATCTCTCTATCTCTTTATCTGTCTTGTATATCTCTATCTCTCTGTATTTTATATCTCTATCTCTCTTATCTCTCTATCTCTCTTGAGATTTGATCTATTTCTTGAAAAAAAATCATTTTTATAGCCTCTACTCTGACCTTGAATCTCGTTTTTTCTACTTGTACACCCTACAACCAACTCACGAAATTCACTTCGAATTTTAACCTTATAATATTGTCCCGTACAGGTCTCGTGGGATATCAAACTTTTCCTCTTCTGTACTTGGTTACCTTGACCTTGAGCCCTCAAATTTCTATTTCATTTTCATGATCTTTTCATTCGAGGTTCAAGTGAGTCTGTATCTCTCTGTTTATCTGTGTATCTCTATGTCTCTATCTCTCTATCTGTCTATATCTCTCTCTGTCTTGTGTATATCTTATGTTTCTATCTCTATATATCTCTATCTGTCTTGTGTATCTCTATGACTCTCTATCTGTCTTGTGTATCTCTCTGTCTTTGTATATCTTCTTCTTTCTCACTATCTTTCTTATGTACCTCTGTGTCTCTCTATCTGTCTTGTGTATCTCTATGTCTCTATCTCACTTATCTCTCCATCTGTATTGTGTATATCTATGTGTCTATCTCTCTGTATCTTTATTTCCCTATTTGTATTGTGTATCTCTCTATATCTCTATCTCTCTATCTTTCTTGTGTATCTCTCAATCTCTCTTTCTGTCTATATTTTTTGTGTATATCTGTCTCTATCTGTCTTGTGTATCTCTATCTCTCTATCTCCCTATTTGTCTTATGTATCTATATGTCTCTCTGTCTTGTGTATCTCTGTCTCTCTCTCCATCTCTCTATCTCTCTATATGTCTTGTGTATCTCTATCTCTCTTGCGTATTTCTATCTCTCGATCTCTCTATCTCTAAATCTGTCTTCTGTATGTCTTTATCTCTCTATATTTCTTGTATATCTCTATCTCTCTATCTCTATACCTCCCGTCTTTTGTATTTCTCTATCTCTCTATTCTGTCTTGTATAGCTCTATGTCTCTATCTCTATATCTCTCTATGCCTTTATCTCTCTATATGTCTTGTGTATAACTATCTCTCTCTATCTGTCTTGTGTATATTTATCTCTCTATCTCTTTCTCTGTGGTGGATCTATCTATCTATGTATCTATCTATCTATCTATCTATCTATCTATCTATCTATCTGTCTGTCTGTCTGTCTGTCTGTCTATCTATTTATCTCTGTTTATATAGCTCCATCTTTCTGTCTTGTCTATATTTATCTCTATCTCTCTGTCTTGTGTATCTCTATCTCTCTATCTTGTGTATACTTATCTATTTCTCCATCTGGTTTGAATGTCTCTGGGTCTGTATCTCTCTATCTCTCTATCTGTCTTGTGTATCTCCATATCTCTATATCCCTCTATCTCTTTATCTGTCTTGTGTATCTATTTCTCCATCTGTCTTGCGTCTCTGTCTCTGTCTCTCTCTCTATGTGAGTTATGTATCTCTATTTCTCTGTGTGTCTTGTATATCTCTATGTCTTTATATTTCTGTGTTTCTCTAAGTTTCTATCTCTCTATCTGTCTTGTGTATCTCTATGTCTCTATCTCTCTTGTGTATCTCTATGCCTCGATCTCTCTATCTGTCTTGTGTATCTCTATCTATCAGTCTTTTTTGTCTCTATTTCTCTATCTCTCTATCCGTCTTGTGTATTTCTATGTCTCTATATATCTCTGTCTTGTGTATCTCTGTGTCTCTATCTCTCTCTTGTGTATCTCTTTCTCTCTCTATCTGTGTTATGTATCTCTATGTTTCTGTCTCTCTATCTGTCTTGTGTATCTCTATGTCTCTCTATCTGTGCTGTGTATCTCTCTATCCTTCTATCTGTACTGTTTATCTCTGTGTCTCTCTATCTATCTTGTGTATCTCTATGACTATCTCTCTATCTCGGTATCTGTCTTGTGTATCTCTATCTCTCTCTATCTGTCTTTTGTATCTCTGTCTCTATATCTCTCTATCATGATTATCTCTGTCAGTATGTCTTTATGTCTCTATCTCTGTCTGTCTTGTGTATACCTATGTCTTTATCTCTCTCTTGTGTATCTCTATCTCTCTGTCTTATGTATCCCTATGTCTATCTCTCTATCTTTCTATCTGTCCTGTTTATCTCTGTGTCTCTCTATCTGTCTTGTGTATCTCTATGGCTCTATCTCTCTATGTCTCTTGTGTATCTCAATGTGTATATCTCTCTATCTGTCTTGTGTATCTCTCTATATCTCTCCATCTGTCTTGTGTATATCTCTATCTCTCTATCTCTTTATCTCTCAATCTATCTTGTGTATCTATCTATCTCTCTATCTGTCTTGTGTATATCTATACATCTCTCTATTGGTCTTATGTTTCTCTATTTCTCTATGTCTTGTGTATCTCTTTATCTCTCTTGTGTATCTCTATCTCTCTTTCTTTCTATCTCTCCTGTTTATCTCTCTATCTCTTTGTCTTTTATATCTCTATTTCTCTATCTGTCTTTTTTCTCTATCTCTCTTATCTCTTTATCTTTCTTGAGATATGATCTATTTCTTGAAAAAAAAATCATTTTTATAGCCTCTACTCTGACCTTGAATCTCGTTTTTTCTACTTGTACACCCTACAACCAACTCACGAATTTCACTTCGAATTTTAGCCTTAAACTATTTTCCCGCACAGGTCTCGTGGGATATCAAACTTTTCCTCTTCTGTACTTGGTTACCTTGACCTTGAGCCCTGGAACTTCTATTACATTTTCACGAGCTTTTCATTCAAAGTTCAAGTGAGTTGAGAAACTGCAGCTCAAGTGACAGTACTCCTACATTTCTACTTTGTCTTATTAAGTCCCTTTGATTTTGGCTTTTTCTGCCATATAACTTCACACAACTTTGTCACTCCTGGTTAGATTTAGATTATAGTTTCACAGATCTTGTCACTGTTGATCAGATTATAGCGTCACAAAAGCTTAGGGCTAATTTTTTATTTAACAATTTGAAAACGAGACTTGTATCATCATCATCATCATCATCATCAGGTGCCGTGCCGACTGGCGTTGGCTATTATTCTTCTCCAGAGTACACGATCCTTCATGCAGGCCATCAGCTCAGTTGGTGATCTCCTCTCACACCATCCTGTCAGACTGTCCAGTATCATTTCTCTTGGTCTTCCTCTTGATCTCCTTCCTTCTATTTTTCCTGTTGTTATAATATTTTCAATGCCCCCCCCCCTTCTCATTGCATGTCCTATGAAAGTACATTGTCTCTCTCTTATCTTTTTGACAAGATTTTTTGTCTCTCCAGCTCTTCTCATACATTCTTCATTAGTTATTTTTTGCTGTCCAGGGGATTCGCAACATTCTTCTAATAAACCACATTTCTGCTGCTTCCAATGATTTTTGTGCAGACTTGCCTATTGTCCATGATTCACTTCCGTATAAAAAAGATAGG
Source organism: Achatina immaculata (assembly GCA_009760885.1). NCBI lineage: Eukaryota > Metazoa > Mollusca > Gastropoda > Stylommatophora > Achatinidae > Lissachatina > Lissachatina immaculata. Next base: position 12,943,114 of record CM019704.1, on the reverse strand, counting down.
TTCAATATAGCATTTTAGGACTTGTTTTCTAACATTCATTGATAAAGATGTGTTGGCTAATATGTTTCTCATTCTCTGAAATGCAGTCTTTGCTTGGCCTATTCTGTTCCTAATTTCTGTTCTGCATTTCCCATCTGAAGTTATTACTGCTCCAAGGTATTTGAATTTCTGCACCTGCTTTAGAATAGTTCTGTTTAATTTAATACTGCATGCTGGTGGATTCTGTTTCTTAGATATAACCATAGTCTCTGTCTTTTTTATGTTCAAAGTAAGGACTTTCTGTTCACTTTCTTTGGCCACTTTATCCATGAGATTTTGCAGGTCTTGTTGGTTCTCAGCTATCAGTACTGTGTCGTCAGCATACCGAAACTTGTTAATATTGTATCCTCCAATTTTTATACGTAGTTCTGTGATGATCGTTCTTAGAATATTCTCACTGTACAGAGAAAAAAAGGTCCGGAGATAGTACACATATATATAGTTTTATATGTTGATATTTTCCAGTTCTATTTTCAACTCGAATTGCTGCTTCTTGCTGCCAGTATAGATGTTTTACAATCCTCAGGTCTTTGCCGTCTATACTGATGACTTCAAGCATTTTAATAATTTCATTATGTTTCACCTTGTCGATTGCCTTGGTGTAATCAATAATGCATAAGTAGAGATCTTTCTGTACTTCTAAAGCTCTTTCTGTTAGTGTGTAACAGAATAACATTCTGTACAGATTGTTTTGTGTGTAACCCTGTGGTTGTGGTCTGGTAGACCACAACTCATCACTGTATGCAAGCACGGAGAAAATATCTCGTGTTTCGAGAGAATTCTGAGTCACGTGGTTTAGGTTAGGCGGGAGGTGTGAACTAGTTGAGAGGAGAGTTTGTGGTCAGAATGTTGTAGCGAGAGGTTGTGTGTTTGATTATAGGCAGAGATAGAGATTCTGTAGTTAAATTGTTGTAGTGATGGATTGTTTTTCTTAGGACAAATTGTTGTAGTAGTCATGTAGATTTGTGTGTCGATTTGTCCACGTTTTTTTTTTTTTGGACAAAGGTTGAATGTCTGACCTAGTCCCATGGCGATGTTAGTCGCCCGGACTTATGTTTTTTTAGATGATCATTTGTAATTGTATCCATCAAGTTTACACTCTACATCGTTGCAACACTCATCGTACAAATGGGATCTCATCATTAAACATATACAGTGTGTCTGCTGAATCCTGTGATTCTTGGATTCATGTTATGTGTCATCAGTGGTGTTGAGTTAGTGATGTACATGTAACTGGTCATGTCGTGTATTGATGAGTAGTGGAGTCAGTGTT